>JANAVB010001999.1:323684-561184 GCA_029216955.1 Iris pallida | reverse complement strand
CTTTTCGGTGCAAAATGGGTCCAACGGCGGACACCGTTTTGGCCCAAAATTACCGTTTTGCCCCCGTGTCCAGAATTGGACTTAAGGACAGGCAATCCTAGCTAATTTGACTATTCTGAGAATGTTGGAAATGTCTGTTTCAGCTTTTGGAGACAGTTGTGAGATTTGGACTTATTGGCTTAGTAGTTGACTATATTTTGTTGCATCTGCGTGCAACCTCCAGGTAAGATACCTTGCCTCCCTCTACAGTTTAATTTCATGTTTATAGTTTTCATGTTATTAGTGTATTATCATAAATACTATATTTGTTATAGATTTTACATGATTCATTAGCCTTCTTGTCTACTTGCTTTATCTAGTTTCTATATACCGTGTTCACCAGTTTATGGTCATGCTCGACTTGACAGTGTAGTTATACTGGACTTGACTATGTCTTGACTGAGTCGTACCTTATCTCACCAGTACCTTGCTTGAGTCGTGTCATAGAACGAGTACGTGTAATTGAACTGCTAAATCCTTGTTATCGTTTTTCCTCAACCAGAGAGTCCACACTCGGGACGAGGGTTGATCCGTTGCACCAGAGAGTCCACTCGGGACGAGGGTGTTTGCCTTGATCTGTTTACATCCGTGAGTCCCCACTCGGGACGAGGATGTCGATTATTTGTACCAGAGAGTCCACATTCGGGACGAGGGTGCTGACTTGACTTGCACCAGAGTGTCCACTTGGGACGAGGGTGTTTACATCAGAGAGTCCACACTCGGGATGATGATGTTATATTTGTACCAGAGAGTCCACACTCGGGATGAGCGTGCCTTGCCGTGAACTAACCAGAGAGTCCACACTCGGGACGATGGTTAGTACTAACCAGAGAGTCCACACTCGGGACGAGGATTAGTGATTAGTTCAAACCTGCGAGTCCACTCGGGGCGAGGGTTTGGTATTCCATTGATCTCGTGTTCGCTTGTTCATTCAGCAGTTCAGTTACGTATAATTTTTCTTGTATTTCAGTTCATAGTCACCAGTCAGTAGCCACTTGTTGTTAGTCACTTGTTAGCAGTTTGGTCGTAGTCTCTTACCATGTTAAGTATCGTTCCTTCTTATATCATGTTTATATATTATCATGCATGATTAAACTACTAGATATGTATGTTTATATGTATCTTGCTATGTCCTCTGAGGACCTGATGATCTCTTCAGGTTTAGCGATTGCATGTAGTTAGTTAGCAGAGCGGGATGGTAGAGGATTGCGATGCATGATACAGGTATTTGCTTGTGATATTTCTTTATTATCCTCTCGTGCTTTATTTTCCGTATCATGATATATTCTGCTTATTTTATAGACTCATATCATTCTTGGAGTCTAATCGGACAATATGATAATGGGCTGCAGACCATGACCCATAATTGTTCATTCATGTTTCATATTCTTATTGTAGATTAAGATATAGATTGCATTGCTATGATTTGGCAGTATACCATAGCCTTGACAGCGTTTACGTATTCGAGTCGGGCTGGAGTCTGCTTGATGCGTAGCTGGCTTACTCACGTGCTTGCATCCGAAAAGCGGGTGCGGGTCATGACAGATCGATTCCATACAAACTAGCTAGATGGGTTCCTAGGTGGTTATGTTGGCTTTCCAAACCAATTTATAGATCAAAAATTGGTTACCTATAGGATGAGAAATACGGGTTCGAAGTATACCTTCGCGGCTGCTGTCACCGCTGATGCACGCCCGCGCCTGTGCGTGCGCGGCCTCCTTGTCCGCCTTCCGGCGGTCCCCCGACGATGCTCCGACGTCGAGGTGGCCGCCCATGGTCTGGAGTCGCGTGACGTAGGTTTTGGTTAGGGTTTTAGAGAGTTTACGAGGGTTTGATTCCCCCTCTCATTCGTGTATATATGTAGTTTCTGTTGTATACCGACTTGGGGTCGGCTTAAGGGTCTGTTGTGGGCTCGATTGGGTGTGGGCTTCCTTCATGAGAGCTCGGGTTATGGGTTTTCTACAGACCTGGGGAGGAAAGGTCGGGTGCTGGCCCCTGGCTAGGCCGGGCTGGGCCTTTTTCCCCTTTTTTCTATTTATTTCTTTTGTCTATTTATAAACGCTATATCTATATAAATATATGCCTATATACATATATATATATATATATATATATATATATATATATATATATATATATATATATATATACACACACACATAATTACTTGATAAAAATTCTAAAATCTTAATCTCACTTTTCTACATATGATATATATAATTATACAAAAGTATAATATAAATAATACCTATTTGACGACGAAGAAAATAACCATTTAATAATAAATAATTATTTAATACATCAACAGTATTATTAATAATTCTAATAATCCTGATAACAACTAAAACTAACCCAATAGCATGTATAGTAGGGTTTGGTGAACCTAGTATGCACACTCTTTATTGGCTCCCAAAAATCATACAAATATTGTAAACGCTATTAAAATAATAATAATACTTATAGTGTATATATAACAATTATTAGAAATTAATTGCCAATTCCTAAAGATATTGCATCTACCTAGAATATGTCTACATGGCCGTATTGGGTCTCACTACATGCCTATCTGGGCTTGGATTTGGTTCGGCCCAGTTCGGACTAACTTGGTTCAACCGGGTCTCTAAAGACAATAAATCTTAATAATAAATAATTTATTTATTTATAGTGGTCATGTCACAACTTGGCCTGGTTTTCCTAGTTAGGGTACACTTATGGCTTGGCCTTTCCTATCATGGCTAAAAAACTAGTCAAGGCACGCCACTGCGCTATCCGTGCCATGATTCCTAGTCGTCTGGTACTCCAAAACTCGACCATGGCTAAAGTCATCTACCGTAATAATTAACTAAATAATAATTTATAAAATTCTAAAATCACTATTTAAATCAAATAAATAATAAAAAAATATTTCAAAATTTTTTGGAAAGGGGAGCTACAAATCTATCCACCTTAAAAATAATTTCGTCCTCGAAATCCTAATTCACAACTATTCCTTAAAAATCAAAGTCTACTATTACCTTAATCTCCTTAAATTTAACTTCTCAAAATATTCTATAACCCTCTCTAGCCATTTTATAACTCCGAATACTTGAGTACTTCTACCCATCTTTGGTCACACTACTCCTCAAAATACGGTCAATAAAATCTTATAATCTTCTAACTAGTTGCTAACAATTCTACCAACAGATATCTAGGGTGTATGGCATCTATAATCCCTCATATCTATAAACAACCAAAAATTCAATAGTCAAACAATATTATACTATAATTTAAGAATTTTTGATAGATTCTAGACAGCACGATCGTTCATCACCCCGAAGTAGAAGGAGACGAAAATCAATGGTTTGGAAGGCAAGAAAGAATAATCGAGAACAAATATGAAATTTCAAGGACGTAGAGAATTTTCTAGGAGAGTTTTCAAGGCAGTGTGGATTGAGATTTCTAAGGTTTAGTCATAGTCGCAGGCTCGAACCAGTACAGTTACGTAACCGGTACAATATGTCTGACCTGTATGGGCCACCAAAAAACTTGTCACGACCCGCACCCGGTTTTCGGGCGCGAGAGCATGAATAAGCCAGCTACGTATCGAGCGGACTCCAGCCCGACTCGGGTACGCATAAGCTGTCAAGATCGTGGTATCATGGCTAATATGGAAATCTACAGTGTATCTCAATCCACAAGAATATATAAGACAAGAATGAACAAGTATGGGTCGTGGTCTGTAGCCCACTAGCATATATGTCCGATTAGACTCCAAAGATAATATGAGTCTATAAAGCTAAGATGATAAGCAGGATATATCATAAAAGCACGAGAAAGATAGTAAATCAATAACACTAACAAAATACCTGAATCATGCGATTGAAGTCAACTACCACATGCTCAGCTAACTAACTCCGTGCAATCAGCTACTTGAAGAGATCATCAGGTCCTTAGAGGACTAGCAAGATACATAAAACATGCCTACTAATATGACAGTAAATAACATGTATGGAGGATAAGAACACTGCAAGAAAACATCTAAGGACGACGAGTCGTGTGAAAATGTAATATTAAACTTGGCTAACTATCAATCAGAACTCCTATAGCTTGTAGTACAATGCAAGATACTCCCAATCTATAGTGTTTCAATTGACAAACAAAACAGGATACTCTCAGTCGAGATTAGCCAATTCTAGTATCGATCTCCTCTCCTAAAGGATACAAGGTCAAGCAGACTCCTATAAATCGTAGTACAATGCAAGATACTTCCAATTTATAGTATCACAAATCAAGTCAATCAATCAATCAATATATGCTATAGGTCGTAGTATAATGTATGATACTCCTGATCTATAGTATGTCTCAAGTCAAGTCAATCAAGCAATATCAAGATAAAGAATCGGCTATAGGTCGTAGTACAATGTAAGTTGCCCCCAACCTATAGTATATCTCAACTGTAGTACAATACAAGATACTCCCATTCAAGAATGGTCAAGTCAAGAACAGGATATAGAAACTGACAACTCAATCACGAGACAAGATAACACGAAAAGACCAATAATCAAGCAATGTCGAATATCCTATACGTACACGTATTCTAAAACAAGTAAAACAATCAAGGCAAATCAATCACAATATGGAATCCAGTGACAATATGAAAAGGAATACAATAAAAAAAAAGAGAAAACAATGTAAATACTGTATATATTCGATAAGGTATACTTGTCTGAGGGTTGCACGGAGAACCAACAATATATCGCCAATCAACAAGTCAGAAAAGTCCAAGTCTCACAACAGCCTCCAGAAGCTGAAACAGATTTTGCCAACATTCTCAGAATAGTCAAATTAGCTAGGATTGCCTATCCTTAAGTCCAATTCTGGACACAGGGGCAAAACGGTAATTTTGGGTCAAAACGGTGTCCGTCGTTGGACCCGCTTTGCACCGAAAAGCGTGCTAGAGTCAACGGTCTCTAAAGTCCTCAAACTATAAGTCTATTAATTCATTTTGATGATACGAACCCAATGGTATGTCTAGTTTTGGATTCCGGTGGTCCGTGCACAAAATCGCCCGTTGAATCGGATCGTGGGGCCCGCAAAACGATGATCCGAACAACTGTCTCAGAATTGGGCCAAACTTGGCATACAGGACCAGATAAATGAGAAGATCCTGTTGGCACAAGTTTCGTCTCGATCTGACGAACGTGCACAAAGTAATTGAGAAATTTGCACAGAGGACGATACGGTGAATTTCGACGGATATGCATCAAATTCGTCGCGCACACGCGACCAATTTGAATTCTGTTAAAGCCCACAAGTCCGCGAATCTGATACGCACCTTTCGATGCTTTCGTTCACGACAACGTCGCCCGAATTGGCGAGACGTACGTCATATCGAAGGTTTTTCTAAATTTTAAAACAAATTTTTAGTAAATTTTGGGATCCGATTTCTCAGCACGTAGTCGATGAAATCGACTTCTGCAAATTAGGTTGTAGAGCACTACATGTTATCTATAATTGTGTTCAAGCAAAATTTCTAATCTGGCATTAGATCGATCGGAATCGATCTTCAAATGTGGATGATTGGACTGTATTTGCCCTATTTTCGAACAGGTGTTTCGTCGATTTCGACTCAGTTTCTTTTCGAATCTGGATCGATCCCATAAAAACTAGCTGGATGGATTCCTAGGTGGTTATGTTGGCTATCCAAACCAATTTATAGATCAAAAATTGGTTAACTATAGGATGAGAAATACGGGTTCGAAGTATACCTTCGCGGCTGCTGTCACCGCTGATGCACGCCCGCGCCTGTGCGTGCGTGGCCTCCTTGGCCGCCGTCCGGTGGCCCCCCGGCGGCGCTCCGACGTCGAGGTGGCCACCCATGGTCTGGAGTCGCGTGGCGTAGGTTTTGGTTAGGGTTTTAGAGAGTTTACGAGGGTTTGATTCCCCCTCTCATTCGTGTATATATGTAGTTTCTGTTGTATACCGACTTGGGTTCGGCTTAAGGGTCTGTTGTGGGCTCGATTGGGTGTGGGCTTCCTTCATGAGAGCTCGGGTTATGGGTTTTCTACAGACCTGGGGAGGAAAGGTCGGGTGCTGGCCCCTGGCTAGGCCGGGCTGGGCCTTTTTCCCCTTTTTTCTATTTATTTCTTTTGTCTATTTATAAACACTATATCTATATAAATATATGCCTATATACATATATATATATATATACACACATAATTACTTGATAAAAATTCTAAAATCTTAATCTCACTTTTCTACATATGATATATATAATTATACAAAAGTATAATATAAATAATACCTATTTGACGACGAAGAAAATAACCATTTAATAATAAATAATTATTTAATACATCAACAGTATTATTAATAATTCTAATAATCCTGATAACAACTAAAACTAACCCAATAGCAAGTGTAGTAGGGTTTGGTGAACCTAGTATGCACACTCTTTATTGGCTCCCGGAAATCATACAAATATTGTAAACACTATTAAAATAATAATAATACTTATAGTGTATATATAACAATTATTGGAAATTAATTGCCAATTCCTAAAGATATTGCATCTACCTAGAATATGTCTACATGGCCGTATTGGGTCTCTCTACATGCCTAACTGGGCTTGGATTTGGTTCGGCCCAGTTCGGACTAACTTGGTTCAACCGGGTCTCTAAAGACAATAAATCTTAATAATAAATAATTTGTTTATTTATAGTGGTCATGTCACAACTTGGCCTGGTTTTCCTAGTTAGGGTACACTTATGGCTTGGCCTTTCCTATCATGGCTAATACACTAGTCAAGGCACGCCACTGCGCTATCCGTGCCATAATTCCTAGTCGTCTGGTACTCCAAAACTCAACCATGGCTAAAGTCATCTACCGTAATAATTAACTAAATAATTATTTATAAAATTCTAAAATCACTATTTAAATCAAATAAATAATAAAAAAATATTTCAAAATTTTTTGGGAAAGGGAGCTACAATCATTTCTCTTTCTGGATCGGGTTCGACGATTCTGATTGGTCTCTCAAGCGGACGAGCTATATTGCTTTCTTTGCGCGGGTCATTTTTTCTGTTGACGGCCGCCGGACTGCAAAAGAAATAAACAAGTAGGAGCGTTGTCACTACCACATTTCTAGTTTGAGGGTATTTTTGTTATTTTTGGGGTTATTTGAATTTATTCTAATTTATTTGAATTTATGGGAATTTTTAGAATTTATTTTGGAATTATTTGAATGATGGTTGACCAGGTTGACTTTGACTAGCATTGACCTTGGTAGACTAACCTAGGAGCTAACCCTAGTTGTGTTTGGACTTGGTTAGGTCATGCAACCCTTGTTAGACTAGAGTTGACCTATGGTTTAGTCATTTAACTCAAGTTAGAATAGATAAGTCATAAGCCATGACTTATGGTTGAACCATTAATTAACAACTTGGCACATAGGAGCCCAAAGCCCAACCCACTAGATAACCCTAACCCTAATCCATAGTGGCCGGCCACCACACCCACATTGGGATTCCCACCCTATAAATATTCTCCTCCATTTAGGGCTAGCCTCTTTAGGAAAGAACAAGTTTAGGAAGAGGTATTTTCTCAACTTCATTAATTCATAGAAATTCCATTTTATCTCCTTTTTCCCTCAAACAAATTGCAATAGGTTCTAATCTAGGTATACTTGCTGTTTGTGGAGGTTTTTCTCAGTTTGTGTGCAATTTGAAGAAGTTTGCTAGCAAGGATGAACCCCTCTATTGGAAGCTTTTCTTGCATTTTGACACCAATAGGTAAATCTATATAAACACCATTAAAATTCCAGTTTCTTTGCATGTTTGGATAGCCCTAGGTCTACCCTTACCGTAGGTATGCCTAGACCTAGGTTTCGTGTCCATTTCGTGTCCTAAATGGACACGTATCAGTCCTTGTGTGTTAGTGTTTGATGAAATGCCCCAATGGGCATTTCGATTTAATTTTGTGAAAGTGTTTGCATAGGAATTTGTGTTTTGGTGTCGCTTAGGGGTTTCCAAGTGTCTGAGTTGGTGTCGTGTTATTTTGGTGATGCATTGGACACTTGGACACGTCGCGCGCGTGCGGGACTGCACTGTCCTGCTGCTCGGGGGCGATTGCGCCTTGGACACGGCACGAGGACACGTGAGATTTTGAGGACACATTGGGGCAGTGTCTGACACGACACTCCCCAAGTGGCATGACCCCTCGTGTCGTGTCGGACACGTTCTCCTGCCCGTACTGGGATTTTACTGACTGTATCAGTCGGGTTTTCGTGCACTGATACGCTGTTCATATCTCTTCTGGACACTTCGTGGACACTGACACACTCACCTAGACCTAGTCTAACACTAGACTCAAGCACATGGTCTCTCGTGTTGTGCATTGAGTCTAATGTGGCTCGACATGGCCGCACGAGGCCTGTTATTTCACAGTTTCTGATACATATGTTTTCTGTGTTTGGACACTTCGTGTCCACTCTAGTGGACACGAATGGCTTTCTCTAGTACACTCACACATGTGACACCTAGTACCAACCCTTAATTTGGCATTTTAGTTTGTTTTCGATTTGTATTTAGCATTTACCCTAAATTTCTAAAACCATATCATATCCTGTATTTTCCCAGTTTTCATATCGAGTTTTGACAGTCTATTTTACCTCTTTAATTACTGTTAAATATTGGTTTAAGTCCCTAAAATAGCTCTCCTACATGTAATCTAACTATGGGTCGATTTTGGAATGGTTTGGTTATAAATTGTGTTCAAAAAAATGGGATTTCAAATCTGTGTTTTGAAATAGGACTGAAAACTGTTAAAAATGAATTGGTTTCCTTTCCTAATTTTTCTGAGAACTGATATGGGCTCCCTTCCTCTGTTAAAACTGAATTGTACACTGTTTTATGACTCACCCTTCACAGCACACTCACACACAAGCACATGACACACACCATTTGTCACACTCTACTCTAATACACACACACACACCTACACACACACACACACACTATTTTCCTGTCACACTCTAGTATACACATCTCACTAACACACACACACACACACATTCACATGAATATGGACTCTCTATCACACTAGTCACTCTCCCTATTACCCTACTCTTCTAACTCTCAATCTTCCAATCTTCCTATATATATATATATATATATATATATATATATATATATATATATATATATATATATATATATATATATATATATATATATATATATAATGTATCTAATTTGTATGTGTATCTAATATATAGAGTATATTATATATTATGTAAGTATCATATATATTATAATATGTATGTGTGCTATTGTATATGTATATTATATATATGTATGTGTGATATACATATAAGTAGCCATGTGTATATATATAGACTGCCTATGTGTATATAGTGATGTGATGTGTGTGGATAGCTTTTAGCCTATGGTCCTATGTGCACTAGCTAACTAGACTTGTTTTTGACTTGTTGTCCTTGAAATGTGAGTGCTAGCAAGGCTAGACTTGGTTGAGTCTAGATTGGACTAGATAGACTAGTTTAGACTTGATGAGCCTAGATTAACTTGTGTAGACCTAGTATAGACTAATGTAGACTAGTTAGACCAATTTAGACTTGTTAGACCTAGTTTGACCATAGTTGACCTAGTTTGACTTCTAGGGTTGACCAGAGTTGACCAAGAGTTGACTTTGGCCTAGATTGACCTAGATTCATGTAGAGTGCATAGTAGAACTTTATTTTACCATTCTGGACTTGTTGTGACTTGTGCTGTTCTGATTAGGAGCCAGACACCTCTCCTCGGACAGTACATTTCATCCGGACACTCAGATACCAGGCGAGTACATTCTCTGATCATTTCATATCCTGCTTAGAATTATTTTCCTACTTTAAATTACTTTACTTGATACTGTCACGTTGGCCACACGGATTAGTACTATATGGATCCCTTCTTGAGATGTTATCCCTTCAGGGAGCATCGGGTACTTCATGTTCTGTGCGTTTCACTTACATGGCGTATCACTATGCTTCATTGGTTCATTAAATCACTTGTGACATGTACTCTCATGACCACAGAGTCTTCCATGAATCCTTCTATTTATTAGGCTTCCTAGAATCCCCATTTATGGGACTACCATGTACCACCCTTCGGGGGCCATTGTATGGAATCATAACATAACCTAGCTGGATCCTTGTGTATTGATTGGGGGTACGGGGGAGTAGAAGTAGGCATGTGAATAATACCCAAGTAGTATCTCATCAGAATCATTCCGTAGTGTCTTATCAGAATCATCCTATGCCGTTTACATGTCTATATTGTACTCTGACTCACTAGCCACTGTTAGTTCTCTATGTATAGTAGATATTTCTATTACAGCTCTCTCTCTCTGTTTACATACTGCATTTCTTTCAGTACCTGTATCTTACTTTACTGCATGATTATATTTTCTAACCTGCTATGAATTGTTGAGATGTATTGTGCTCGCTCCTGTCCTGACTGGACCTGTTAAAAATATTACAGAGGACGAGGAGGAGGCCTGTGTGGATACCTTCTACGGTGCAGCCCTAGACGACACTTGTGAGCTGGACTCTCAGGAGGACCCAGCTCTAGCTGAGGACATTACCCCTATTGCCTAGACTAGCTTAGTTAGGCCTTATCTTATTTATGTTGTCTTGAGACTAGTTTAGCTAGACTTTATTCTGTCTTTGAGATCTGAGTTGTATATATTCTTTCATATTCAGTAGCTGAGACCATGTACTTCTGGATATTGCTGAGATGTTATCTTAGACTTTCTGATCATCTGTATTTCTTGAGTTCTATATCATATCATAATTCTTCTTCCTTAGTTGTGATTGAGTTACATTCTGCTATGTCACCCCCATTCGGGGAGTATAAACTGTTTAGAATTATATTGTTAGATGTTGTGACCTAGGACAGCGTTCTACCGCCGACACTGCGGCGTAGGCTGGACGTACCCACGTCTCGTGCCTTACTCTAGGGTGCTGGTCGTGACACGTTTTTAGTGGTGGCCCATGCAGGTCTAGACTAGAAGTGTAGTGGTATTCGAACCAGAGTATCACTACAGCTTGCAGTAGGATATAGGACATTAGTTTTCAAGGTACTCAATCACATTAGGAAAAACTCTTTTATTGCCATCTAAATCCTTATTGTCAACTGATTCTTTTGAATTTTTAACTGTCCGCCTTTGTTATATCGCTTCTTTCTCAGAATTTGATACTCTTATTGGTCTGTCTTCAGGATGGTGGAGACGCGGTCGCAGCGTTCCATTCATAGGGATGCTGTAGAGGGATCTGCTAACTCTCAGCCAGTTCAGCAGAGACAGGAGACTGCAGCTCCTGCCACCTCTGTTCGTATTGAGACTCCAGCAGCAGCAGCAGCAGGGGGTATGCCTCCACCGGCTCGGAGGCAGGACCCAGTCATCGCAGAGATGCCTTTCCAGCAGCCGCCGCCTACAGGATACGTGGATGCGGCACAGATGTTCTCCTACTTCTAGCAGTTCATGGACCGGCAGCAGGCCCGACAGGACATGGGCATGGAGTTGGCCCTTACGACGGTTGTAGCTCGACCAGTGGTTCAGCAGCCGAGGACACCGGGGATAGATCAGTTCCAGAAGATGAGCCCCAGAGACTTCCTAGGGACAGAGGGGATCCTATATGCTGACGAGTGGATCGAGCATATAGAGGAGATCTTCCGCCTGGCCCGGATACCAGCAAATCTTCAGATAGAGGCAACAGTTAGCCGGATGCGAGATCTTGCTCGCACCTGGTATCAGTCAGACCCCAGAGTGGGGGTAGCTGGGCAGACTTGGGAGGAGTTCAAGTGCTTCTTCAAGAAGAAGTTCTTTCCAGATTCAGCGCTCCGAGCCTTGGAGTCGCAGTTCGAGAGCTTGGTTCAGGGGAGCCTGTCAGTGGAGGAGTACGCTGGGGAGTTCGGCCGCCTCGGCAGATTCGTAGAGGGCTAGAGCGAGACGGCGAAGGCCAAGAGGTTCCGGAAAGGTCTGGTCAAGGAGGTCAAGTCCTTGACCAAGGGCAATAGGGATGCCACTTTTGAGGAGATCTTGACGGGAGCCTTATTGGCTGAGGATGATCTTGAGCTTAGGCTCAAGAGGGGGCGAGACCCAGTTGGGGGCAGCAGCAGCGGAGGCCAGGCCAAGAGGCGTCACTTTCAGCACCAGCAGCCGAGGCAGTTCCAGCCGCAGCCGATCCGGCAGAGGCCAGTTCACCAGCAGCAGCAGCCGAGACAGTACCAGCAGGGCCAGAGACAGGTGATCACTTGTGCTTACTGTAAGAAGCCCGGGCATATCACCAGTGAGTGTCGAAAGAGGCTGGGCCAGTGCCTAGTATGTGGTTCAGCAGACCACCAGATGTGGGAGTGTCGCATAGCACGAGCAGCTCAGGGAGGAGGAGCCAGGGCTCCAGCAGGCCAGCAGAGGGGACCAGTCCTGCCGACACAGCAGTAGAGATTTGTTCAGCACCAGCAGCAGGCCAGGGAAGGCCAGCAGGGGCGAGCTTTCGCCATGGTGGCCGGGGATGCAGAGGCGATAGGAGAGCTGATCGCAGGTTCGATCCTTCTCGACTCCAGTCCAGCTTTTGTATTATTCGATTCCGGTGCTTCGCATAGTTTCATATCAGTATCATATGCGATTAGACACGGTATCATAGCTGAATCATTGCCTAGGACTTACAAGATCACGACCGGGGGTGGCATTATCCTCGTGAGTGATGTTTGTAAGGGTCGGAGTGTTGTTTTGGGAGGCCGTGAGTTGGAGGCGAGCCTGCTCGTAATGCCATCGCCGAACTATGATATAGTACTCGGTATGGATTGGTTGAGCAGGCACCACGCCAGCATTGATTGCAGAGGGGGTAGAGTTCTCTTCAGAGTGCCGGGGGAGCCAGAGTTCGAGTACTCCAAACGTCAGGCAGAGCAGAGCAGCAGAGTTTTCTGCCGAGTCTCGGTTGAGAAGCAGACGATTCCACACCCCTTGATAGCAGAGTATATGGATGTTTTTCCAAGGGAGTTACCTGGATTGCCACCAGACAGAGACATTGAGTTCTCGATAGACTTGGTTCCAGGAGCGGAACCCATCTCTCAGCATGTCTATCGAGTGAACAATAGTGAGTGGTGGAGCTGAAAAAGCAGGTGGATGAGATGCAGGACAAGGGCTTCATCCGTTCGAGTTCGTCGCCATGGGGTACACCAGTGTTATTTGTGTCGAAGAAGGATGGGTCAGTATGGATGTGTATTGACTATAGGGCACTCAACAACCTTACGATCAAGAACAGATACCCACTACCGCGGATCGATAATCTTTTTGACCAGTTGAGCGGAGCTCGGGTATTTTCCAAGATTGATCTGAGGTCGGGATATCACCAGGTGAAGGTGAAGGGGGAGGATATTCCCAAGACCGCTTTCAGGACGCGGTACGGGCAGTTTGAGTTTTTGGTTATGCCGTTTGGGCTAACCAATGCACCAGCAGTGTTTATGAACCTAATGAACAAAGTGTTCCACCAGTACTTGGATCAGTTTGTGGTGGTGTTCATTGATGACATCTTGGTATATTCCAAGACTGAGGAGGAGCACGAGGAGCATTTGAGGATCGTGCTGGAGACTCTCAGGAAGGAGCAGCTTTACGGGAAGCTCTCCAAGTGTGTGTTCTTCTTGGACCGGGTGGACTTCTTGGGGCATGTGGTGTCACGATCCGCTCCCGAATAATCGGATACGAGTCGGACACACCCAGCCTTTGTCGTTAGACACAACAAAGTAAGCTGTACCAATCTAGGGAAACTAACCAGATAAATATGAACATGTATGAAATCACAGCATCTATAAATATGTCCCCAAATCCAGAGTAAAGTACAAGTATCAGAATTATTACATTCCAGCAAATGAAAGTAAGTCTACTAGTCTCAATACAGGAAAATATAAAATACTAAAGGTAAGCTCTAGGCTTCTGCAGCCTCTAAGTCCAACACAGCTCCAGCTGGCTCAGCAAGAATAGCAACATCCTGTCCATAATAGGTGTCGTACAGGGCCTCCAACTCATCTGCAACATTGTAGGTCCTAAAAAATTAAGTTGCACACATCAACAAAGTCAGAAAAGCAAGAAAATCAACTTTCAAATGAACTGCGCAGATATCAGACTGCGCATCATACAGACTACGCAGACTAGAATGCACACATTCTCAAGCGCGCAGGCTGACGTGGCAATGTCATCATTACCTGACACAATCAAATCTTCTGACAGCTGACAGCACGAAAAAAGAGGAGACTGTTCGTTTATTGCGCCGCACAGCGCTCGAGAACGGCTGGACAGCTGGCAGCACAATCGGTCAACTACTCTATGCGCAGTCCATGCCTGCGCAATTTGATGCCTGCGCAATTCAGGTTGCGCACTCCATCATGATAACTGATAAAGTACACATAGCACTCATGCCATCAATTGCTCACTACGTGGCAACTGTCTATGCACGATCATGCGTATTTCAGTCAAAAGATGCCATGTGTCCAAGACAGTTGGCCCATGATCCAACAACTGCCTATGCAGTCCACTGTTGCGCAATCCAATTGCTGCACAATCCATCACGCACAGTCCAGAATAACTAAAAGTTAGTTATTTCTAGAACTCTATAAATAGAGTTTCAAGTCTTCATTCAGGGGGATCAGATCATAGAGAGATCAGACAAAAAAGTTCAGAAATCAGAGAGTTTAGGAGTTCTTGCCCAAGTGCTGATGCATTCTTCCGAGGCTTTTGCCTTCAATTCTCCGAGGCTTTTGCCTTCAAGTCAACTTCAGAGGCTATCGTCTTCAAAGTTCACATCGTCCAAGGGATAAAGCAATCGTCTTCTAGATTAGATTCCTAAAGTTGTACCTTTCCCAGAATTCTTGTAATCTTTACAAAGTTTGTATCAATAAAGTTCTACACTTTTGTTTTTGCAAATAAAATGGCGGCTCTGCTGGGGACGACTTTCTCCTCCGATGAGGAAGTGACAACTCAATGTGACGTAGCGTCTATCGGAAAGACACAGAAGACGCTGGTTGTGAAGGTCAACCAGACAGCCTACGAGGACATGATCACCTCCAAGACCACTTCTCGCACTGTAACCACTTCTGCCACAAGCAAAGTGCGCCCAGTGTGGGTCCCAAAGACTGCTGCGCAGTCTATTAATTCTGCCAGCAAGACTCCTGTACAGTCTGCCAGCAAGACTGCTGCGCAGTCCAAAGCTTCTGTCATCAAGCCTGCTGTACAATCTGTCTCAACTAATGCTGCGTAATCTGCTGTTGCCAGTATACAGAGTACTTCATATGCTGCCTTTGCTAAGTGCAAGACTCCTATGCCTCTGGCGCAGTTGGCTGCCAATCTCCCTGCATAAACCAACACTCCAGCAACCAGAGTCCACCCTAGGCACTCTGTGGCAAGAACTCCTGATGCGCAAACCACAGTCTCTATGGCCAGAGCCAGTGCACCATCAACCCATGCGCAAAGCATGCCTGCGCAATCCAAGAGTGATAGCCTTTTGGCTAAACTCTCTTCTTCTCATAGCAAAGGAAAAAGCTCTGCTCCTCCTCTCAAGCACCCTGTTGCTCCTGTGCAATCCACTGGGGGTAGTCCTTTGGCTATTCCTCTTCCTCCTTAAAATAAAAGAAAAGGCCCGTTGCTCTTTTCTCAAACTTCCTTGTCACATGACTTGGAAGATAATAGAGGGAAACGCTCTTTAGCTAACCCTTCTTCACAAAACAAAGGAAAAGGCCCTTTGGTCTTTTCTCAATCTTCTTCAGTTTTTACTGTAGAAGATCAATCTGAACGTGCCTCGGCACCAATCAGTACTAGAACTCTTTCAAATAAGGATTCTTCTTTCTTTTATGACAAGAGAACTTGTACTGACCAAAGAGGTATTCTGCCTACTCCGGTAGCAGAGTTCCAAGACCTCCCAACTCTCAAGATATCCCGCTCAAGACAAGGAAAATTGCTGGTGTCTCAAACAGAAACCCCTGGGGGTGAGTTTGCAGATCTAAGGACTTATCTCAACAGGCCTACTTCGGCGAAACGCAAACAGCCAATGCCGAAGATCAAACATCAAAGACAAACTTCCAAGGTCAAAGATCCCGACACTTATGCCAATGAAGTGAGCACTTCCCTGTACACTCAAGGGACTAAACAGTTGAAGAATTGGAATCATGTTTCGAACATTATCAAAGAACAGATCCCTCAGAGTTTTTCTCGTCCTGCTGTTGTTTCCGATCTCCGAGAACATCTCAGGCAAAAGCGGGACAACGTCTCAACACCTCCAGTTCAACCATCTAATCATCATTGCAACCACAAAGTCATCATCCAATGTTGTTGTCAAACAACAAAACGATCTGTCTTTGATCGTTTGACTTTTGCAAACTCTGAAGTAGTGTCAGAGGAAGACGAAGTCTTGTACGCTTCTGTCAACATGACTTCTCGAGACACTGGGGGTAGAAAGTGCTCCAAGTACGGCAAACCTCGCCGACCAAGTCAGCGGTATCTAGATTTACTTCAAGAATCTTTTGAAGGAGTATTTCGACATACCCGTTCCCGAAGCTGAGATACAATCGGTCAAAGGAATCTTCCTCAAGATCCTTCGGGTTATCTTCCTACTTCTCAGCCAGGAGACGATTCTTTCTTCGACTATGATGCATACAGCGAAAGCTCTGAACAGACAGTGTCTTCCACTGTACCAAGAGAAGTCACGACTTACGTTGTCAATGAGGATCCAGATGCTTCAACTTCAGCAAATCAAGAACAGCGAATTGATGCACTAGAAGACAAGCTGAAGACCATGGCTGAAATGGTTGCCAGTATGCATTCTATCATAGTGGCACAACATGCCACACCACCGACTGTACCTATTGCTAGTCCTAAAATCATAGCATCATCGGTACCTGTCAATGCTGGGCTGGGGGTAGTGTCTCCTCAAATGCCTCCTGTACAAGTACAAGTTCAAACTACACCTAGTCAGTCAGGGGCTGGGGGTAGTGCTTACAACGCTGTTCCTCCTCCTACCACTCTGACTCAACCTGCTCCTTCTTCGTCATCGGAAGACGCCAATAAAGCTGTCAAACTCTTACGTACTCAGTTCGAAGCCTTCAAAGAGAAAGACAATTTGCAAAGATTGGGGATCAAGCAGCCCTATCCAGTTGAATGGAAGGAAGTCCCGTTCCCGCCAAAGTACAAGATCCCAACGATCTCCTTGTTTGATGACAGTACTTCTCCTAGCCAGTTCATCAATTATTTTAAGGTAATGACCGTTCAACTCCAGCCAAATGACGCTCTTCTTATCAGAGTGTTTGTCGGTTGTTTAGCCGGCGTAGCATACGACTGGTACAGAAGTTTGCCCGATGGTTGTATCACTTCCTTCTCAGGTCTCAAGAAAATCTTCCTGGAATGGTTCTATGAAGGATTCAACGACATGACTATGTCGGCTCTCAACAAAATCAAACAAAAACACAATAAAACTGCTGAAAGTTTCATCGAACGGTTCCGTCGTGAAGCCTTAAAGATGCCTCCCGGAACTCCAGCTGTTGTCACTATTGATACTTGTAAGGCAAATCTTTTGCCTATCATCAGTATATGGACAGGATCTACTCAGTTCCAGGACTGGCCATCATTCATTGTCAATGCCAAAGCTGCTGAAGTGAGTGCCGAGAAGTTCAAGCAGTTGGGGGTACAAATGTCTAACCCCGACCGGGATGAACTTCAGACTTCGAGTGGCAGTAATCGTCAGAACAACCGCAAAGCAAAAGAAACTTTGAATATCAATCTGAACAAAAATAAAGAATCTTTGGCTGTCAATGTGGCTCCGCCTACATCTACTTCTACTCCTTCTGTACCTCCACCGAGGGAACCTCGTCCGAAAGTAGAATATTCCTTCGACAAGAATGATACTGCAAGCATCTTTGATTGCTTACTCAAAAGCAATAAGATTCAGCTCCCAGACCTAAAGAAACCTGATGAAGTCGGTAAGACAGATCATCCTAAATATTGTGTCTACCACAGGTTTATTGGACACCCTACTCGAGCGTGCTATGTGCTCAAGGGCAAAATTCAAGAGCTTGTCAATGCTGGTGTTGTCACTCTGCAGCAAGACGAGAAGACTGTTACTGCAAATATGGTTTCAGTCCAGTTTGGTGACTTCCCTCCGCAGATGGTACAGCACGGTGTCATTCCAATTCCCAAAGCTACTCTTGAGATTGAGAATCTCCCTCCTCCACCAAATGAAGGTCTCATTCCCTTGTCTCTTGACAATGGCGAAGTTATGTGGATCCATCCAGATCTTGCTTCAGAGTTTGAAGTTTCCTCTTCTTCCAAGAAGAAAGACCGCTCCAAAAGCAAGACAAAGACTTGCAACATGGTGTCTTTTGACCCCATAGTTGACGAAGAAATTCTGCTAGGCACCAGATCAGGGAAAGCCTACTTGAAGGAGTATCCTGAAACTCAAGAGAATCCCGCCTCTTCTTCTGAACCTGCTCCAGTACAATCTACTTCCTCTGAAGAGATTTCTTCCACATCCTCACCAGTTGTAGTACCTATTCCTCCCAAGCCGATGGTTGCTGACAAAGGCAAACAACAAGTCCGCTTTGACAAACCCCTGAAGAAATCATCTCCTACAGGACTTGAAAAGCCATACAACTTTGATATATTGGCTCAGCTAGCCAATACACCGGCTAGGCTATCAATCTTCGAGCTCTTGCGTCTTTCCAAAGAGACTCGAGAAACTCTGAGTGAAGCCCTGATGCAGGCTGAAACTTGCCTAACTCTTCTCAAAAAGCCGGAAGCAGAACCGGTCTCTTGCCGTCATTGTCACAGCGTATTAGAGTTGATTCCAAACATCACTTTTACTCAGAATGATATGCTGTTAGAGGATAATAGACATGATCGTCATCTCTACTATACAGGGTATGTCGATTCGATGAAAGTCGATCGTATCCTGATAGATCCAGGGTCTGCTCTCAGCATCATGCCAAAGACGATGCTGGACGCATTGAAGATACCAGTGCATAGTCTTTCAAGCACAATCACCACTATCTTGGGATTCAACTAAGGAAGGAGTGAACCTTTGGGTAAGATTCGCCTAAAACTCTAAATAGGCAATCTTCGCACAAAGGTGATATTTTATATCATCGATAATCATGGTTGTTCTTACAACGCTCTTCTGGGAAGACCCTTCCTCCATGAACACAATATTGTTCCATCAACTCTTCATCAATGCTTTAAATATGTCGATGACAAAAGAGAAGTTCACAAGGAAGTTGCAGACCTTTATCCTTTCAAGGGTGTCAAAGCATACTGCAATGACGCTCGTATGTACAAGGAGGAATTTATGAAAGTGGTATTGGCTATGGATACTGAAGAAGACCAAGAAGCAGTACCCAATGACACTCTCATCATACCTGTCAAAGGGCGCGTTTCTCATCCTCAGTCTTCTAAGCCACTGGCTATTCACTTGCCAATTCAGAAGAAACCGGTTGATGGCGATCAAGATAAAAGGGAGCTCACCTCTTCTGAGCCACTTGTTATCGACTTACGTCGTAACAAGGACAAAAAGCAGCTCACTTCCTCTGAGCCACTTGTTGTTGATTTAACTCACAATAAAGAAAAAAGGGAGCTCACCTCCTCTGAGCCACTTGTTATCGACCTCCGTCGTAACAAGCCTCCTCCACGTTTTTTTTCTCCCCCTCTTGTAATTAATCTGACCAAGCCTGCTAAGGCTAAAGGTCCTGCTGTAAATACAAATGTACAGATCAATGAAAAAGCATCTACTTTCCAGTATACTGATGTTATTTATCATACTAAATGCTATTTGGATATGTTAGATAGCTTCAAATCATTTACAATAGGAGTTTTACAATCTCTTCAAATAGAAGTCTCATTTGAAGATCTAGATGATTCTTACCGTATTGTTCCTGCTCGAAAGAAAGGTGAAAGTCCAATACTTTTTAGTAAAGGACTGGAACAACAATTCAGCTATACGGATGACAGCAAACTTAACGATACAGGACATCTCCAACTCCGTCGTTACAGTCAACAATCAAAAGACATCATCCGTAAGATGGGTTATGACTTTAAAAATGGCCTCAATTACGGCAAGGGTAGACGAACTCCTATCCGTACGACTGTCCCAAAAGAAAAGTCGGATATGTATTACAGCAAGACCAAAAGAGGTCTCGGATATGCTTCTCCTCCAATGTTATCCCCAGCAGTTTCTGACTCTGATAGCGAAGAACGCTCTAATTCTTCTGACTCCAGATCTTGAGATTCTGACACCAGCATTGGTGAAGTCCATCGTGTGATTGTATCTTCTAATATGGTCTCCGCTGAACTTCCAGAAGGTTATGATGAGGATGTTGAAGAAAATTCTGAAACAGATCCTTGGGCTCAACAGATGGACAATCAGTGGGTACTCCGATTTGAACAAAGAGAACCTCCTATCGAAGATCAATTAGTTCAAATTGATGTAGGAGAAAACGGGTCACCTCGTCCAATATTCATTAGCAAGAATCTTCCAGAAGCAGATAAGCAAGAGTTAATTCTTCTTATCAAAGAATACATTGATGTCTTTGCCTGGAGTTACGAAGACATGCCAGGTCTTGATCCCAAAGTTGCTACTCACAAACTGAATATTTTGCCCAATACAAAACCAGTCAAACAGCAAAAACGACGATTCAAACCGGAAATGATGGACGCAATCGATGATAAAGTCAAGAAGCTCATCGCTTGTGGCTTTATTCGAGAAGAACAACATCCCGATTGGGTAGCCAACGTTGTTCCAGTCCTGAAGAAAACCGGCAAAGTCTGAGTCTGCATCGACTTTCGGGATCTTAATGAAGCATGTCCAAAAGATGAATTTCCTCTCCCTATCACAGACGTCATGATCGACAATACCTGTGGGTTCGAGCGAATATCTTTCATGGATGGATTCTCAGGGTACAATCAAATTCGGATGAATCTCGAAGATGAAAAACATACCTCTTTTCGTACTCCTCGTGGAGTCTATTGCTACACAGTGATGCCATTTGGTCTCAAGAACGCTGGTACAACTTACCAACGGGCTATGAGTACTATTTTCAGAGATCATCTTCGCAAAACAGTCGAATGCTATATTGACGATATCGCCGTCAAAAGTCGTCTAAAGGAAGATCATATCCAAGACTTGAGAACAATCTTCAATCTCATGCGCCAACATCAGCTTAAGATGAATCCCACCAAGTCATTCTTGGGTGTCTCTAGTGGTAAGTTTCTCGGCTTCGTCATTACCTCTTAGGGTATACACGTAGATCCCGAGAAGATCAAAACCATTCAAGAGATGCGTCCTCCACGCAACCTAAAAGAGCTACGAGGATTCCAAGATCGACTTGCGTACATCAGGAGATTCATTTCGAACTTTTCTGGACGCTGCAGACCATTCACTCAACTGATGAAGAAGGGTGTATCTTTCATTTGGACCGAAGAATGTCAACAAGCATTCGACGACATCAAACGATATCTCATGAACCCACCAGTTTTGGTGCCACCAATCTCAGGCATTCCATTCTTAATGTACGTTCGTGCTATGGATCATTCATTGGATGCTTTACTTGCCCAAAAGAACAAAGACGGTCATGAACAGGCCATCTACTACCTCAGCCGTACTATGATTGGTGCTGAACACCGTTATAGTCCGGTCGAAAAAGAATGTTTAGCTCTTATGTTCGCTGTTCAAAAGACAAGGCATTACATCATTGGTCAAACTATTCATGTCATTTCCCGAGTTAATCCTCTTCGGGTACTCATGAAAAAGCCTAGTACACTCAATTCTCGGCTAGCTATATGGGCTATTTTGCTAGCCCAATATGACATGGTGTATGTTCCTCAAAAGTCTGTCAAAGGCCAAGCACTGGCAGATTTTTTGGCGGCTCATCCCGTGCCAGAAACATCCAAGCTTTACGATGAAATTCCAGACGAGACGTTGGAAGTCAACATGATCTCTGAAGAATTTCCAACCTGGCGTCTATTCTTCGATGGTGCATCCAGAATCGGACCAAATGGTGCCATTATAGCAGGAGTCAGAGTTGTTCTCGTTTCTCCAGACGGATCAACCATCCAAAGAGCTTACTCTCTAGATGAACCCTGCTCCAACAACGTAGCAGAGTACAATGCTATACTCATCGGCCTTCAGTTAGCCAAGCAATTGGATATCGAATATCTCGAAGTTTATGGTGACTCTAAACTGGTTGTCAACCAGGTTAGAGGAACCTATGAAGTTCGAAATCAAGATCTGGTACCTTATCATGAAGCAGCGATCAATATGGCTATATCATTCAAAGCTTTCTTCATCGACTACGTCCGTCGAGCTTGCAATACCGAAGCAGATGCCTTAGCCAACCTTGCAGTTGTCCTAGCCATCCCTATCAAAAGACAGTAGGTGGTGGTTATCTCTAACCGAGAATTGTTCTGCATTGAAAACAATCGTAATATTGAGTTCAACAACTTTGTTGAAGTCAACGTTATCAATGAAGACTGGAGAACTCCTTTCATCGACTTCGTGGTTCATGACATAGTCCCCGAAGATCCTAAGGAGGCTACGAGTATCCGACGACGATCTCTCCGATTCTACTATAATCAAACCACCAAGACTCTTTATCGGCGAACTTATGACGGTCTTCTTCTACGCTGTCTTGCTGGTGATGAAGCAAAACAAATGTTGCGTGAAGCTCACGATGGTGTCTGTGGAGCACATCAACCCGGTCCTAAGCTACAGGATCGCATCCGACGAATGGGTTACTATTGGCCCTCTATGGTATCAGATGCCATTGAATATGCAAGAAAATGTCGTGCTTGTCAAATCCATGCCGATTTCATTCATCAACCATCAGAATTTCTTCATCCGACTGCTGCTTCCTGGCCTTTTGAAGCTTGGGGTATGGACATTATAGGTCCCATTAATCCTCTTTCTTCTAGAGGACATCGGTTCATACTAGCAATAACCGACTACTTCTCCAAGCGGGCTGAAGCTATACCTTTGGCTGAAGTCAAAACCAGCAGCGTTATCAACTTCGTCAAACACCATGTCATCTACAGATTTGGTGTACCTCGAAGAATCATCCATGACAACGGACCACAATTCATCAGCCAGAAATTCATAAGATTCTGCGATGACCACCGAATTGACAAAATCGCTTCTACAGCTTACAATCCTGCTGCTAATGGCTTAGCTGAAGCTTTTAACAAAACCATTATCAAGCTCCTTAAGAAGTTTGTATCCACTAACAAACGGAACTGGAGCGAAAAGCTTGGTGAATGTCTTTGAGCCTACCGAACTACAGTCCGCAACCCTACAGGCTTTACACCTTTCTCTTTGGTGTATGGTTGTGAAGCTGTTCTTCCTCTAGAACTTCAAATTCCTTCTTTAAGGATTGCTATTGCTAACGAGCTCACTACAGAGAACAATGACCTTCTTCGACTTCAAGAATTGGAGGCACTCGACGAGAAGCGGTTAATGGCTCAGCAGCACATTGAGTTATACCAAGCTCGCATCTCTAAAACTTTTAATCGCAAAGTTAAAGTCAGAACCTTTCAACAAGGAGAACTTGTTCTAACGGTCAGACGTCCTATGACTATGACTCACATAAGCAAAGGCAAATTCGACGCAAAGTGGGAAGGTCCTTATGTTGTAAGCAAAGTCTTTTCAAATGGAGCCTATCAACTCTCAGAGTTAGACGGTCGAATTGCAATGATGCCTATCAATGGCAAATTCCTTAAGAAATACTATGTATAAATGTAAATACTTGTAAATCATCAGACAAGTTCAAGTTCATAAATAAATTCAAAATTTTATTTCATCATGAATGATAGTACATGATATTAAAGGCGATTACTATCATCCTTCTCGACATTTGGACGCGGACCATTGCCGTCTTTCTCAAAGACACGGTCAGCAAAAGAGCCGAGAACTTCCTTGCTAGAACCCACAAGGAACTTGCAAGCAGCCATCCTCATGGCCTCTTCCTCTTCAGTCTTTCCTGGTTCAAGCAGGAAGTCCAAGATGTCTTACGGTGGCTTAGGTACCGACGAACCTTCGCCTGCCTCTGCTTGCTTTGGCTGAACTGGATCGGCAGGGTATTCTTCAACGCCCTCTTCAACCTTTGGAGCGAGTTCAGCCTTCTTGGATGCATCTCCAGACGACATTTTTATGTTGGAAAGGTGGAAGTGCTCATTCTTACCAGATTTTTGCTCTATTTATAGGCGGAGATTCTCCAAATAACGAAGCGACACATTCATCCGACGGTTCGTCCGTTCATTCAATTCATCTGACGGTTCGTCCGTTCATTCAATTCATCCGACGGTTCGTCCGTTTATTTGATTCATCCGACGGTTCACCCGTTCATTCATTATTACCTGACAGTTCGTCTGTTCATTCATCATCATTTGACGGTTCACCCGTTCATTCACTACCATTTGACGGTTTGTCCGTTTATTCCACTATTCGACGATTTACCCGTTCATCTCGACGATTCATTTCGTTCATCATCCACATCAGCAACTTGTCGTTTTCGATTAAGTTGTCAATTGAAATAATAATATTCGACAAATTATATTCTGCCATGTCCATATTACCTCTGAGCAGATATAATGAATACAATTATTTTCCTACAAAATTCAGAAATATATCATGTCCTGTACCTCTGAATATATTTTCTATCTCTAATATTTATATCTGAATAAGATATGCAATAAATGATAGAGCCAGAACAAAATGTCTTTTATTAATCAAAATATGAGACATTACAAAAAACACATGTGCTACAAAAGACTTAAAGATACAAAATGTTCTTTCTACTGAGACGGAGGCATTATCAGATTAGTAATTTGCTGCTTTAGAATCTGCAACCGTTCTTCACGAGAAGCCATCACTCTCCTTCTGGCCTCTTCCATCCCAGATTCTTCATTAAAAACGGGCATGGTCACCATTCGGCGAGTGATTTCCGCATCATGAGCTGCTACATACTCGTTTCTTTCCTGAGTTAGAGCATCAATTTGTTGGACTGAAGTCTGCTGCTCTGTAACTTCATTTTCCAGTTCTTCTTCGAGACGAGCAATCTCTGCTCTCAGCTCGGCAATCCTTCTCTCTCTCCTCTCAGCAGTTGAGATCACCGATTCCAACTTGGAATTATATTCAGCAGATTTAGTAGTATAAGCATCCAAGAGGTTCTGAAGATTCACTCTTTCAATTGCAGCTGCCTGAGCCATTTGTTCAAACTCTGCCTGCACTAAAGGTTCCACTTCCCCTTTGTTGAGCTCTTTATAGTTATTTATGGAGATTTCCAGCTCATTCAATATATGGTCAAGGAAAGTGGCCTGAGCCTCATCACCTTGCTCCCGGATAGCCTTCACCAAGAAAGAGGTCGGACCTCTAACCATGTAAAAATCAGTGTATTCTTTGTCCATCATTCTATTGACCAGAGGCCCCAAGGACTCGAAGAAGCATTTTGTGAATGATTGGATGACATGCTGATTAATTGCCAGAGCACCTGGAGTCGCGGCTACTCCTGTTGATGAAGAGGCAGCAGGATGTTCAAATTCTTGTATATGAACAACAGGTTCTTTGAATAAGGGAACTAATGTGGAGCTAGTTGCCCCTCCTGGTTGTTCCTCTGCAAAAGTAAAGATTGTCATTTTGCTTGTTGTTTGCTATTGTCCAAGAAGATCAAAAGTGAAAGCGGTCTTACCATGGTTAGATCCAGCAATGAGCCTATCATCTGCAGGAACAGACTCTAGCTGAGCAGAAGTAGCCTCACGCACTACTGCCTGACTACTTCCTGCTTCAGAGCCATAGGATAAGCGATGACTGCTACTAGCAATCACCGTCGTTACAGGTACTATGTCCGTACACGTTGGAGGTGCTGGAGAAGATTCGATTTCTGCATGTGATACAAATAAGGACGTCAGTTATCAATTTATAAAAAGAAGATTTCTAAATTCATTCTATACCTTGACGATCAATGGCGGGAGTTTCCTCCGGGGCTACTTCTTCATTTGCTGCTTTCTCTAGAGATGCCTCCACCTCAACATCCTTTTTAGGATTTAAGGTATCATTGGCAGCATCAGGAGATATATGCTCTTCATCACCCCTTTCGGGATCTTGTATATCTTCATCAATATCCTCAGATGAGGAGCTCTCCTCATCTTCATCTTCCTCCGGTACATTCCCACTGGCAGTTGCAGCATTTTGATCAATGTAGTCCTCCAGCGGGCCGAAGCCGCAATCTTCTAAAGCTGCAATCACTTCACGATCCTCCTCATCGCGGAGTGTCCTTGGTGTAAGAGGAAGGTGAGTCGTCTCCGCAGCAGGTGAAGGAGATCGCACGGCATCATGCTCTTTTTCTACAATCATGTCTTTGGGCTCTTCGGCCTCATTTCTTTGGTTCAGCCCTTCCCCCTGCTCGATCTCTTCTCTCCGTTCTGGACTGGGAGTTCTATGCCCAAACTCAGGAACGGGAGTGGGAGATGACATAGTGATTCCCGCTGTAGCGTCTGCCACTACCGAAGACAGGATTTGTCTGGGAGGAGAGTCTGTTAATTGTCTTATGCGGACCAACCTTTTTCTTCTATGTAGAGGTCTCTCAGGACTCTCTACGTTTTCTGTCTCGACTTGTCTTTGAACAGAGGTCGGTGTGGCAGCTTCTTCCTGCTGGATTGTTTCGGCCAGCTGCCGAGATTGAGATCTGGTCGTAATCTTTTCAGAAGAATTATCCAAGATCAGTTTCTTCTTCGCAGCGGGGACAGAAGGCTCCTCTCTCCTTCTTTTCTTAGCCGGAGATTTATCAACTTTTAAAGAAACACGCAGTGGTGCGTTAATTTCTTCAGGGGACATGACATCCCTCGAAACTTCTAAGGGTGCATCTGTAGGTCCTAAAAAATCAAGTTGTATTAATCAACAAAATCAAGAAATCAAGATATACATCATCTTGTTGAATTGCGCAGACAACAGATTGCGCAGCCATCCGATTGCGCATTCTAAATTGCGCACATAACCGATTGCGCAAGCTGACGTGGCAGAAATCATCATTACTAAATCAAATCAAATCTTTTCTGACAACTGACAGCGCGGATAACAAGGAGTCTGTTCGTTTCCTGCGTCGCACAGTGCTCGAGGGCGGCTGACAGCTGGCAGCGCAAACCAATCCTGCGCAGTTTGAGTTTGCGCAAACCATGTATGCGAAATTCAACTCTGCGCACTCTATCAAACGTAACTGTTAAAGTTACACGTGGCATTCATGCCATCGATTGTTCATTACGTGGCAACTGTTTATGCACGATCATGCGCATTTCTATCAAATCATGCCATGTGTCCATGATAATCGGCCCACGATCCAGTAACTATCTGCGCAAATCAATGTTGCGCAAACTAATGCTGCGCAAATCATCCTGCGCAGTCCAAAATAACTGAAAATTAGTTATTTCCAGAACTCTATAAATAGAGTTTCAAGTCTTCATTCATGGGAGATCAGGATCAGAAATCAGAAATCAGAGAGTCCAGGAGTTCTTGCCAAAGTGCTGCTGCATTCTTCCGAGACTTTTGTCTTCAACTTCAGAGGCTTTTGCCTTCAGTTTCCAGAATTGTTGTCAACTTCAAAAGCTTCGTCTTCAAAGTTCACATTGTCCAAGGGATAAAGCAATCATCATCGAGATTGGATTCCTACAGTTGTAATTTTCCCAGAATTCTTGTAATCTTTATTACAGTTTGTATCAATAAAGTTCTATACTTTTGTTTTTGCAAACAAAATGGCGACTCTGCTGGGGAAAACTTTCTCCTCCGACGAGGAAGTAGCAACTCAATGTGACGTAGCGTCTATCGGGAAGACGCAGAAGACCCTGGTTGTCAAAGTCAACCAGACAGCTTACGAGGTAATGCTCAACTCCAAGACCACTCCCCGTACTGCAGCCACTTCTGCCAAGAGCAAAGTGCGCTCAGTTTGGGTCTCCAAGACTGCTGCACAATCTGGCAGTTTTGCCACCAAAAGTGCTGCACACTCTGTTGCACAATCTGCTAGTCAGAATGCTGCGCAAATTGCTGTGTCAACTGCTGCACAATCTGCTGGCCACTCTGCTGCACAAACTGCTGTGTCAACTGCTGCACAGTCTGTCTCAGCAACTGCTGCACAATGTATTGCAGTCAATGCTGCGCAATCTGTTGCAACAGTTGCACAAGCTACTTCATATGCTGTCTTGTCAAAACATAAGACTCCAATGACTTTGGCGCAATTGGCAGTGGCTTTTCCTGCGCAAAACAGCATTCCAGCAACTAAAGTGCATCCTAAGCACTCTAAAGCAAGGACTCCTACTTCTGTGGCCAGAACCAATGCACCCTCCACTCATGCGCAAATCACTTCTGCGCAAACTAAGAGAAACAGCCCTTTGGCTAAACTCTCTCCTTCTCATAATCAAGAGAAAATATCTGATTCTCCTCTTAAAAATCCTGTTGTTCTAGCACAATCTACTGGGGGTAGTCCTTTGGCTATTCCTCCTCCTTCTCAGATCAAAGGAAAAGGCCCGTTGGTCTTTTCTCAAACTTCCTTGTCTCATGACTTGGAAGACAACAGAGGGAAATGCTCTTTAGTTATCCCTTCTTCTCAGAATAAAGGAAAAGGCCCTTTGGTCTTTTCTCAGTCTTCTTCGGTCTTTACTGAAGCAGATCAAATTGCACGTGTTTCAACACCCGTCAGTACAAGATCTCCTACGAACAAAGATTCTTTTTACCCTCATAACAAAAAAACTTGCACTGATCAAAGAGGTATTTTGCCTACCCCAGTAGCAGAATTCCAAGACCTCCCAACTTTCAAAATATCCCGTTCCAAACAAGGAAAACTGTTGGTGTCTCAAACAGAAACCCCTGGGGGTGAATTTGCAGACCTACGAACATATCTTAACAGGCCAACTTCAGCAAAACGTAAACAGCCAATGCCGAAGGTTAAGCCTCAAAGACAAATCTCCAGGAACATAAATTCTGATACTTATGCCAATGAAATGAGTACTTCCTTGTATATACAGGGGACAAAACATTTGAAGAATCGAAACCATGTTCCAAATATTGTTAAAGAACACATTCCTCAAACTTTTCCCCGCCCCGGCATGGTTTCTGATCTTCGAGAACATCTCAGACAAAAACGGGATAATGTCTCAACTCCTTCAAATCAACCATCTGATTATCATTGCAATCATAAAGTCATCATTCAATGTTGTTGTCCAACAACAAAGCGATCTGTCTTCGATCGTCTAACTTTTGCTAAAACAGAAACAATGTCAGAAGAAGACGAAGTGTTGTACGCTTCTGTCAATATGGCTTCCCGAGACACCGGGGGTAGAAAGTGCTCTAAACATGGTAAGTCTCGCAGACCAAGCCAACGATATTTGGATTTGCTCCAAGAATCCTCTGAAGGCGTATTTCGGCATACTCGCTCCCATAGCCGAGACACAATCGGTCAAAGGAATCTTCCCCAAGATCCTTCAGCTTATCTTCCTACTTTTCAGTCAAGAGACGAATCTTTCTCTGATTATGATGCATATAGTGAAAGCTCTGAACAAACAGTTTCGTCTACTGTACCTAGAGAAGTGACGGCATATGTTGTCACTGATGATCCGGATGCTTCAACTTCCGTAAACCAAGAACAGCGGATTGTTGCACTAGAGGACAAATTGAAAACCATGGCTGAAATGGTTGCCAGTATGCATTCTATCATTATGGCACAACATGCTACCCCACCAACTGTACCGGCTGCTATAAACCCTGAAATCATAGCTTCATCGGTGCCTATCAATACTGGGTTGGGGGTAGTACCTCCTCAGATGCCTCCTGTGCAAGTACAAGTTCAAACTACACCCAGTCAATCAGGTGCTGGGGGTAGTGCTTATAATGCTGTTCCTCCTCCTACCACGGCTCCTTCCTCTTTATCTGAAGATGCTAATGAAGCAGTCAAGCTTTTACGAACTCAGTTTGAAGCTTTCAAAGAGAAAGACAACCTGCAAAGGTTGGGAATCAAACAGCCATATCCCGTCGAATGGAAAGAAATTCCATTTCCTCCCAAATACAAGATTCCAACAATCGTTCTCTTTGACGGTAGTACCTCACCAAGTCAATTCATCAATCACTTCGAGGTAATGACTGTTCAACTTCAACCAAACGACGCTCTTCTTACCAGAGTGTTCGTCGGTTGTTTAGCCGGCGTAGCATATGACTGGTACAGAAGTCTGCCCGATGGTTGTATCACTTCTTTCTCAGGTCTCAAGCAAAATTTTCTAGAACGATTCTATGAGGGATTCAATGACATGACTATGTCAGCCCTAAATAAAATCAAACAGAAACATAACGAGACTGCAGAGAGTTTCATTGAACGTTTTCGTCGAGAAGCCCTGAAAATGCCTCCAGGGACTCCTGCTGCTGTTACCATAGATACTTGTAAGGCAAATCTCTTGCCTATTATCAGTATGTGGACAGGCTCAACTCAGTTTCAAGACTGGCCATCTTTCATTGTTAATGCCAAAGCAGCTGAAGTAAGTGCTGATAAATTTAAACAATTGGGGGTACAAATGTCTAATCCTGATCGGGATGAACATCAAGCATCAGGTGGTGGTAATCGCCAGAACAATCGCAAAGCGAAAGAGACTTTAAACATTAACTTGAATAAAAGTAAAGAGTCTTTGGCTGTCAACGTAGCTCAGCCTACGTCCACTTCCACTCCTTCTGCACCACAACCAAGAGAACCTCGTCCTAAGGTAGAGTATTCTTTTGACGAGAATGACACGGCAAGTATCTTCGATTGTTTACTCAAAAGCAATAAGATCCAGCTCCCAGACCCGAAGAAACCTGATGAAGTCGGTAAGACCGATCATCCTAAGTACTGTGTTTACCACCGATTCATTGGACATCCTACTAGAGCATGTTATGTGCTCAAGGGCAAGATTCAAGAGCTTGTTAATGCTGGAGTTGTTACTCTGCAACAAGATGAAAAGACTGTCACCGCCAATATGGTTTCAGTTCAGTTCGGTAACTTTCCCCCGCAGATGATACAGCATGGTGTCATTCCTATTCCGAAAACTACTCTTGAGATTGAAAATATTCCTTCTCCACCAAATGAAGGTATCGTTCCTTTGTCTCTAGACAATGGCGAGGTTATGTGGATTCACCCCGATCTTACTTCAGAGTTCGAAGATTCTTCTTCTTCCAAGAAGAAAAGTCGCTCCAAAGGCAAGACGAAGATTTGCAACATGGTATCTTTTGATCCCATAGTTGATGAAGAAATTCTATTAGGCACTAGATCAGGAAAGCCCTATTTGAAGGATTACCCTGAAACTCAAGAGAATCCTGCTTCTTCTCCTGAACCTACCTCAGCACAACCTGCTCTAGCTGAAGAGAATCCTGCTGCACCTTCACCAGTTGTGATTCCTATTCCTCCCAAGCCAGTGACTGCTGATAAAGGCAAACAACAAGTCCGCTTTGACAAACCTTTGAAGAAATCGTCTCCTACAGGACTTGAGAAGCCTTACAACTTCGATATATTGGCTCAACTAGCCAATACCCCAGCAAAGTTGTCTATTTTTGAACTCTTGCGTCTTTCCAAAGAGACTCGAGAAACCCTCAGCGAAGCTCTTATGCAAGCAGAAGCTTGTCTAACCTTTCTAAAAAAGCCTGAAGTAGAATCAGTCTCTTGTAATAGTGTTCAGGAATTCATTCCGAACATAATTTTTACGCAAGATGACATGCTAATGGAAGACAACAGGCATGACCGTCCTCTTTATTATACAGGATATGTCGATTCGATGAAAGTCGATCGTATTCTGATAGATCCAGGGTCTGCTCTTAGTATCATGCCAAAGACAATGCTCGATGCTTTGAAAATTCCTGTGCATAGTCTCTCTACTACAATCACTACCATCCTTGGATTCAATCAAGGAAAGAGTGAACCTTTGGGCAAGATTCGCCTAAAACTTCAAATTGGCAATCTTCGCACAAAAGTTACATTCTACATTATTGACAATTTTGGTTGTTCTTACAACGCTCTATTGGGGAGACCATTCTTACACGAGCACAATGTTGTTCCATCAACCCTTCATCAATGTTTCAAATATGTTGATGACAAAGGCGTTGTTCGTAAGGAGGTTGCGGATCTTTATCCCTTCAAAGGTGTTGAAGCATATTGCAACGACGCTCGGATGTATAAGGATGAATTCATGAAAATCGTGTTAGCATTAGACACTGAAGAAGAACAAGAAGCGACGCCTAAAGACACTCTAATCATACCCGTCAAAGGGCGAGTTTCTCATCCTCAATCTTCCAAGCCACTGGCTATTCACTTATCAGCCCAAAAGAAGTCAATTGATGCTGATCAAGATCAAAGGGAGCTCACCACTTCTGAGCCACTTGTTATCGATTTACGTCGTAACAAGGACAAAAAGCAGCTCACTTCTTCTGAGCCAATTGTTGTTGATCTCATTCGCAACAAAGAAAAAAAGGAGCTCACTTCCTCTGAGCCACTTGTTATCGACCTCCGTCGTAACAAGCCTCCCTCACGTTCTTCTTCTCCACCTCTTGTAATTAATCTGACCAAGCCTGCTAAGGCCAAAGGTCCTGTTGTAAATACTGATGTACAAATCAATGAAAAAGCACCTACTTTCCAGTATACTGATGTTATTTATCATACTAAATACTATTTAGATATGTTAGATAGCTTCCAATCAATTACAATGGGAGTTGTGCAATCTCTTCATACAGAAGTCTTACTCGAACACTCAGATGATTCATACTTTGTTGTTTCTTCTCGAAAGAGAGGTGAAAGTCCAATAATTTTTATTAAAGGACCAGAACAAAAATTCAGTTATACGGATGACAGTAAACTTAACGATACGGGGCGTATCCAACTCCATCGTTATAGTCAACAATCAAAAGACATCATTCGGAAAATGGGTTATGATTTCAAAAGTGGCTTCAATTACGGTAAGGGTAGACGAACTCCTATCCGTACAATTGTTCCGAAAGGAAAGTCAGACATGTACTATAGCAGGACTAAGAGAGGTCTCGGATATGCTTCTCCTCCATTGTTATCCCCAGCAGAGTCGCCATTTTGTTTTTGCAAACAGCATCCACTGGTTCGTGCACCTCATCATTTCCTGGAAGTGACATGATGACTCCTTCCTTCTTCAATCTTGTTGCAGACGCGAAGCTATCTGCGAGATTGAAGTTCTCGGCAAAGGTGTTCGATGATGTATAAAACACCGAATATGTGAATAGCATACGAGGGCCATGGGTACTGTTCACCGGAATCGATAACGTCGCTTTCGTATCTCGAGCATTGTAATAAGCCCAAGCTCGGGCTCCATCTATCAAAAAACCTTTTCTTTGTAGGCATGTGATAGCATTACCTACGTAGAATTGGTCATATCCAAACTGGCGAGCAAATCGGCTGGGAAGATATGGCTCTAAGTAGCATTCTTCTTCGAATCGATATACCAAGTGGGATGGTCGAATTGTCTTCAACCAATTAAAAGTTGTACGGCTCAAAAGTTGTATCTTTGAGTCAATCATATTTGTCGGCATCTGTTCATATCCGGGGGGAGGACGAGTGCAATAGAAGTTCCACCCTTTGCCGAGGTTCAAAGCATATCTGCAATCTCTCAAGGAAGTGTATTTCCACTTACCCTGGGAGTATCTCCGCAAAAAACTGCCTCCGACTGGTCCCATGTTGGGATCCATCAAAGTAGGATGGTGTAGAAGCAACCACCCGAACAAATAAATATACGGCAATTCTAGCCAAGGAAATTCTTTCTCGCCTTTAGCCTTCAACATCAAATCGACGTACAGGCGGAGACTGGCGTTCAATCTACAAGTCATCGCTGATAAGAGATCCATCTTATAGCCGAAGACTAATCGAACTGCAGCAAAAAGAACACCGCGATGGAAGCGGTCTACGGTGCTTGATCCTGGGACGACGAATCGGCGGAGCCAGTACGTCAGAAATCCTGCTAATTGGGCTTCCTTCGACATAGGTCGATATACCATTCTCATATAACTCTCAAGAATGTCTCCTTTCTTTAGAGGAGGACATTGATGATCATCTTTCATCTGGGTATCCAAGTCCCCACTTGCCTCCATCAGCTTCACCACTTCAGTTCTGCTCAGTGGCTTAAAGAAGTCGGGATAGCAGTTATCATTTTCCTTAGTCTTCTTTTCTTTGATATGGTTGAGGAAAAGATAAGGCAACCATTTAGATGAATAACAGGTACCAGATGTACCACTTTGATAATACAGAGAGCAGATTTTGTAATAACACAGCAGTTCTTCAAAGACTTCTACCATGGCTGCATTCTCCTTTCGAAGTTTGTCCAACTCATCATTAGTTGGAACAAATTCCTCATACGGGGCATCCCCCATCGACATGTGAGAGATGTACTGCATCTCGTAAAGGGCAAACCCGATTTCTCCGCAGGGAGTCATAAAAGTCCCTGTCCTGTAATTGTATCTCTCTGCTAGAGCCAGGAATAGATGCGAGTTGGGTGCGAAGCCGTAAACAGTGGCATGCACTGCTTCATACAAGTTTATCTGCTGAAGTTTGTCTTCAAACTTAGTCAGAATCCAGTTTGCAATACAATTCCATCTATTGTAGTCTGGGTTCACCAGTCCAGTTAATCTGAGGTCTTGCTCTGGATACCTTCCTTCGACCTTTGCGAACTCATTCGCGAATATGGGAATTCTCAAGGGCAATAACAAGGAAGAATTCTCCGGCGGAATACAACCGGGCTTTAAACCTCTGAGTAAGACACTGTATCGTTCCGAAGAACTGTAAAACATGTCTTTCTTATTAGGTCCCTTCTTCACATAAATCTTTCCTGGACGGGCATCCTGAAAAGGTGTGAGATTATATTCCATTTTCCTCGCATAGCTTGCATGAGCATATCGAGATAAAGGGAGGCAGCGGGAGACGTCTCGTATCGAGATTGTCTTTTGTGTCTGTCGAAAAATCCGTTCTTCCATTCGAGGCCTCGGCTGAGAGCTCTTCTCAAAAGCCTCGCCAAACAGAAACAGGGGCTTCTTGTGAATCATGGCATCTGCTGACTCCAAAGGTTGTCCATTCATCAGACATAACAGTGTTTCATTATCTTGGTTTACCAAGATAGTTTGACGGAAAGCTAGCAAATCATACTGTGGAAAGTGCACATGGGACAGATCTTCTTTGTATTCAGATTCTGAAAGAGTCCCTACGAAGTTCTCATACTCTGGATCTTCTCTGGTATCAACTGCATCAAACAGAGAAAGCAAAAATTCAGCACAAGAAAAGATCAAGGATGCAACTATCAGATTGTGCAAAAACAGATTGTGCAATATCAGATTACGCTGGCAGTCTCGTGCAAATTATCAGATTGTGCTGGCAGTCTCGCGCACATCATCAGATTGCGCTGGTTGTCTCGCGCAAATCATCAGATTGCGCTGGTTGTCTCGCGCAAATCATCAGATTGTGCTGACTTTTGCCAGCGCAGTTCAATCGATTGCACAAGAAGTTATTCTTCATAAAAATGAAGAATAAACTGTTTCGTGCAACCGAACCCTAAAAAGGATGGCGCAATATGATCACATCTCTAAAAAGAGATGGATTTTGAAAATCAGTGAAGTCGAAAAAACCTAAAAAGGTTCTTCGATTGAGTTATCTACCTTGCATAGCAGGATGCACAGTCTCATGACGAGAAGGTCGTCGCACAACCCTAGCCGAAGACTCGGCGGGGGCCTTGCCCTTGTCGGCGGCGGAGGATCTCTTCGGCGCCATGAAGATCGTCGGAGAAGGAGGTCGGATGAGCTCAGAGTGTTCTCTCTTAAAAATCACAAAAGCAAAGTAAAGAAAAGAATGAATATCGAAGGAACTATTTATAGTGCTTCGAATCGAAACGGCTGTCTCAGATTGCACCGAAAAAGTCGGATTAATCCATCCGATTGCGCAGACAGCTCAGCACATGCACAATTTGATTGAAACTCAAAAAATTCAAAGTATTTCAAAATTTTGAAAAGTTCAACTTTCGAAAACTTTGAAGGGGGTCTTGTAGGTCCTAAAAAATCAAGTTGCACACATCAACAAAGTCAGGAAAGCAAGAAAATCAACTTTCAAATGAACTGCGCAGACATCAGACTGCGCATCATACAGACTGCGCAGACTAGACTGCGCACATTCTCAAGCGCGCAGGTTGACGTGGCAATGTCATCATTACCTGACACAATCAAATCTTCTGACAGCTGACAGCACGAAGAACGAGGAGACTGTTCGTTTATTGTGCCGCACAGCGCTCGAGAACGGCTGGACAGCTGGCAGCGCAATCGGTCAACTACTCTGTGCGCAGTCCATGCCTGCACAATCCGATGCCTGCACAATTCAAGTTGCGCACTCCATCATGATAACTGATAAAGTACACATGGCACTCATGCCATCAATTGCTCACTACGTGGAAACTGTCTATGCACGATCATGCGCATTTCTGTCAAAAGATGCCATATGTCCAAGACAGTTGGCCCATGATCCAACAACTGCCTGCGCAGTCCACTGTTGCGCAATCCAATTGCTGCACAATCCATCATGCGCAGTCCAGAATAACTAAAAGTTAGTTATTTCTAGAACTCTATAAATAGAGTTTCAAGTCTTCATTCAGGGGGATCAGATCATAGAGAGATCAGACAAAAAAGTTCAGAAATCAGAGAGTTCAGGAGTTCTTGCCCAAGTGCTGCTGCATTCTTCCGAGGCTTTTGCCTTCAATTCTCTGAGGCTTTTGCCTTCAAGTCAACTTCAGAGGCTATCGTCTTCAAAGTTCACATCGTCCAAGGGATAAAGCAATCGTCTTCTAGATTGGATTCCTAAAGTTGTACCTTTCCCAGAACTCTTGTAATCTTTACAAAGTTTGTATCAATAAAGTTCTACACTTTTGTTTTTGCAAACAAACATATCCTATTCAGGAGCGGAGCAAAGTACAGTTCTAGGTAATGAAACATAAACATGACATGAACAGAGTACAGGAGTATAGGAAATGAAATACAGGAATGAACATGAAAGTACAGGAAAGTAGTACAGGAAATAAGTACAGGAACTATAGTACATGAATGTAAAGTACAGGAAATGAGTGCAGGAACTATAGTACATGAATGTAAAGTACAGAAACATGTAGAGTACATGAATGTAATGTACAGGAATGAAACTATAATCCTATAGTACCAGACATGAATGTGCACAATATCGAAATACATCTAGTCCATGTGACCGGCTGGGGTGAGTACAGGAGCATGCACAGGAGTACATGAATATGGTACGACTTAGGACCCGCGTGCACAGTGCGAGGCCTAAGCTAGGTACAGGAATATATAGTAACCGGGATTGGTCACATGGCTAGTGTATTTCTCCACCCGACACTAATAAGTACAAGAACAAGGGTACAGGAATACAGGAGTACATGAATATCGTGCCATGACGTGTCACAATAAAGGGTACAGGAATGTAAATGTACAAAACCGTAGAAAGTACTTGCCTGGCTCCAGGAAAGTACGGGTGAACAATGGAACTGGATGTATGCCTGATTTAAATGAGTACAAGTTGATTAATTAAAAAAAAATCATTACTCTAATTTTATTTCTAACTAGTCCAGTTTACAAAATATTAGAAAGGTACTAGTTGTTATCTAGTTATTTCCTCATGTAGCTAAAAGTAAAAATCCCAGATTATAGTGATTTGGTTTAAGCTAAAACCATTCATTAATTAAAAATCCTTCATGTAACCACACAACACAAGCTATTCACATTTGTCCTAGATAGTTACACAGGCAAAAGTACTATCCTAAGTTTATAAAAACAGAATCAAGCCAAATGTATACACAGGTTATTCAGATTGTCAAATCCTAATTTATCCTTTGATACTCAGTCATCAACACTAAGCAAATCAACCTATATTCTAAATTGCAGATCACAGAATTTCAGTCTACTCGAAACTTTAAAGTTAACCTATCCAATTCATAGAGTACAATAAATCACTTATAATTGAAGGTTAAAAGATAAGAAGCTCAAAGGAATTTCAGAGCCATATATCCAAATGAAAATAGCCAATTCCTGCAGCAGCTTAACCCGCACACAAGGTCATACACATAACTTCAATCTCAGGTTTAAACATATAAACAGTAATGAGAAACCTATACAAAACCCGGTCCCAACACTGCATACAGTTCCCGTGGTTTAGAATTGAACCAAAAATTATCATAAGGATTGCAAGAACACCATTCCAAAATCAATTTGAAACCACCAAGCTTAGCATTAGAGAAAGGAATCCAACAGCCAGATCGGTTGAGTTCAACAGAGCACAAAATTAACTAAACCTTCCCGACACAAGTTGCTAATACTGATGCTCAATCCCGAGCTTAATACAAAAATTTAAAGATCTAAAATAATGTACAGAGGATCAAACACAACACAAAATCAATTATAGAAATTGATAAAAATCTAAGAGTTAAAACCAGCTATCAGCCTTCATCTAGATCACAACCACATTCGAATCTTGGACACGAGCTACCCGGACATGAGCTACTGGTCTGTAATGCACGAACACTGCTACTCCCCAATTTCCTACTCCAAGAACAGCAACACACGCACACAGTCTGGACACGAGCAACACTTTGACTCGAACAAAACTTGGACACGAACATCACGCACATAGACACGAACCATCATTCAAAACCCAGCCCTGGCCAACACCCCGTATTTAACCACAGAACAGAGAATTTAGAAATCAACAGAACAGTAGCATAGGTACCTGGAAATAGGAATTCACTGGTAGATCGAGAATGTGCCCTCACGTGTCGGATACAACTTCTGACTCGATCGATTACAAACCACTGAATAAACATCAACAGAGGAAGAATCGATTAATCAATCAATTTGAGGAGTACAAAATTCGTACAGCAATGAACTCACCAAGATGATCAATGAGCCTAGAGAGTTAATCACTGGATCCGTAGGGAATCCTGCTCGAGTTTGTAACAGTAGTCCCGATCACTAAATTCCGAAAAATAAAACAACGATCAGTCGATCTGAAGTTTCGGATCTAGAATCAAAATTTCAAAGCAAGATGGAAGGAAATGTTCGAATAGAAACTCACGAGCAAGTTTGTTGAACGATCGATCACTCGAGAGATTCCGTCCCGTCGTCGAAGAATATCGAATCCGTCGTCACTGCCGATGCTACACTTCACCGGAGAAGAGCTTCGCCGTCGTCTAGACTCGTGGAGTGGTCGTCGTCGAAAAATAGCTGACGTCGGAGAAGGATGCTGTCGATCGGAAAACTCGCCGATAGATGGCGTTGTCGGTTGGAAAACTTCGCCGACCTTTGGACTAGACGCTGTCGGTCGGAGAAGATCGTCGGAGAAGGTCGGGGTTAGGGTTAGGTTGGAAACTCGTCGATAGATTTGGGAAGAGTCCCTTCTCGAAAGTTTCAGAAGAATAGAGAGTGGGGAATACTCTCTTTCTTCACCACTCAGCTAATTAAAAGGAAAAGTACATTTTTGCACAAAACCCCTCCCGCCAGGAAATATTGCAAAAGACCCCTCCCCCCCCCCCCCCCCCCCGCCAAGAATTTTAAGCAGAAAGGCCCTCCGCCTTTTCATTATTTCAGGAAAAGTTACAAATCAGTTAGTAATTCACATGGTAGGCCCAAAGTTGTTACAACAACTTTTCAAATTTGAAAAGTGGTCCAAAATTAATTCCCTCCAAAACTAAATTACCAAATTTATTATTTAAAACCATTTATTATTTAAAGCTAATAATATCAATTGTATAACTTTTAGAAATCTAATTATTTATTTTAAAAACCGGGAAGTGGAGTTACAAATCTCCCTCCCTTAAAAAATTTTGTCTTCGAAATTCATAGGACCAAAAACAAATCTTAGCAATCACAAAGGTCCAAACACCAGTCATTATTGAAAATAGAATTCTATAAAACAGAGTACAATCAAATCAATCAAACAGAGTGGGATAGCGCTCCCGTATCTCGTCCTCGCGCTCCCATGTGGACTCTCCCGGAGAGTGGTGTCTCCACATAACGCGAACAAGAGGAATAGTCTGGTTCCGCAAGCGCTTCTCCCTCCAATCGAGGATCTCCACTGGCTGCTCCTCGTAGGTCAATCTCGGGTCCACCTACAGCTCGGAATAGTCCACCACATGGCTCGGGTCTGGAATGTAACGTCGGAGCTGAGACACGTAGAAAACATCATGTACTCCCTCCAAGCTAGCTGGAAGTGCTAGTCGATATGCCACCTCCCCAAATCCGTGCCGTCACGTCGAAAGGTCCGATGAATCTCGGACTGAGCTTCCTATCTCTGCCAAAATGAATGGTGCCTCTGGTCGGCGAGATTCTTCAGGAACATTCTGCTTCCAACTGCGAACTCCGGTGGCCATCTGATATTGTCCGTCTAGTGCTTCTGTCGATCTATGACGCTCTGAACCTTGAGACCAAGTACACACAAGAAGTTGGAATAATACGATCAATGATCAAGAATCAAATAGGCACGAGATAGAATGAAGTTCCAATTATAACTTAGAGGAGCAAAATCGTGAAGACATACTATTAAGCATGATAAAAAAATTTAATATTTTAACACAAGTGGACTAGGACAGGATAGGAAAATCATGGTCAGATAGTCATGATTTAAGATCGAAGTTTAGACAAGACACAAACGAAGTATGGAATCAAAATCTGGCAATGTATAATTTTGAGGAATTCAATGATCTAATGATAAAATACTAGAAGCAAGGATTGATTGAGAAAACGTACAAAATACTCAGGAGACACAGTATCAAATCAGGATGAACGTGCAAGGATCTGTGATTCTCGAAAACCAATAATCATATAAAAAGATATAGTTTCCATGGTGTCCGGGAATATATAGCTATTCGAAATCACTTTGCCTAGAATCCCTACCCCGCCAGTATATATCTGACTGCAGTGGACTTTCAGCTCCATGACTCAAAAAACAATATGTCACCGAATAATCTGTCAACCTTATCCATTTTCCAACAATCATTGACGAAGCAACCCAAGATATCAAGGTATGAAGAATATGACAAGTCTCGACAGTACTCGAAAACCTATGATTGTCTGAAATCACTTCAACTTAGAGTTCCTGCCTCGCCAGTGCGCTACTGGCTGCAGTGAACCCTCAGTCTCCATAATCCAGCTAATGGCTGCAGCGCGCAACTGTCATGCCATAGTAGGTCATCGAATAGCCTCTCGACTTTATTCCTAGGAATTTCCAAAAGAGTTTCAAGGAGTTCAAAATGAGTTTCAGTAGTCCAAGTCACGGAAATGGTGAAGTTATCTGACTATTAGAATACAAGGATTTATTAGGTACTAAGAGACGACAAGGGATCGCATCGGTGAGTACAAAAGGGCAACCAGGAAGATTTAAAATTTCAGACAGGACGAATGTTTCAAATCATGACGGAATATCAACTGATATCTAGAATGGTAACAAGATTCCATATATGGGACATTATCCTGAAAGGATAACAGAGTCTCGAAGGATGAACTGAATCAAGGTATCAGATAGGAGACAAGTTTCAAAATAAAAAATAAATCCTGTACTGGAAACAAGTTTCAATAAAATTTTGAATAACAATGAAACCTCGAGCAAAAACTTGAATTGAAAATGAATTCTCCAATAGAAAATCAAGTATTAACAAAGTCGTGAATAAGGAACAAATTTTTGAATAGAAAAATCTCAACGAGGAAACAAGATTTTGAATAGGGAACACGGTCTCAACGAGTCGCGGGTAGGAACTGAAATTCAAAGTCTGGTAAATCTTGAATGGGAGACAAAATCACAAATAAAACAAAGTCTCGAAATAGGAAACAAGATCTTAAAATCTCGAATGGAATCAAGTTACGAGTAGGAAAAAGAATCAATGGGTGAATAAAACAATTATCCATGAAACAAGCGATACCTCAAATAGGGAACAAGATCGAAGCAAAGTTGTGAACGGAACAATTTTCAAATAGAAAACAAGCCACGTAGGAAACAAAATCTCACATAGGGAACAGGTCGAATCCGAAGTTTTCAAACGATGTCTTAAATGGTGAATAGAAACAAGTATTGAACAAAAATCAAATTCCAACAAGCCCCAAATAGAAAACTGAACTTTAAAAAGAAAACAAAATTTATAAATTGTAACTAGTCCTGAATAGGAAACAAAATTCCTGAGTAGAATCTCGAAAAGAGCAAGGTTACGAAGAATGGATGGAGGAGTATCAATCAACGAATAGGAAACAATATCTCGAATTAAGTTTTGAATACCAACCAAGATTCCAAAATAGAAAACAAGAAGTTCCAAGAAATGGTCTAGATGCTAAAAGAAATTTAAGCAAAACTGGATTGCTAATCAAGATACATGGTTCTCCCAACCATGCAAAAGAAATCTTCTGTCTTCAGTCTATCTTCAGTATTCCTCCGGAACGGAAATCTCTCTAACCTCCTTCAATTGTCCTGGCGTAGGCTGATCCCTGCGGTAGTGCTCCATGTGGTTGCTGAATCTAGAGAGGCTGGTCCCTTTGCTGTAGTCCTGGTGCTCTTCGTGTTCGTCCTTGGGCAGTGTGATCAATGGTCTCTAGCAATCCTTGACTTGATGGACAGGCGATCCGTATTACAAGTATAGCCTCCGTCTTTTGCGGCACTCCTCGAAGCGATGTCCTGGATGGCGACAGAAAGCACAATTGGTCATTGTCTGAATCTGATGATGCGATTGAAGAAATATTGTCCGAGTCTGATGACGCTTTGCGGATCCATAGTAGTTGTTGTCTTCGTCATAAGTCTTCATGTCTCTCCTGGGCTTCAGCTTCCCATCTTATGTCATATTGTCTGTGCTACATTCTGGATCTCCTGACTGGTGGCTCCAATCTTCAGAGAAGTCGGTTCCTCAAGGATTTGTATGATCTTTAGTGGCAGCTTCCAGGTTCTCGATCTGCTCCTCAGCGCAAGATATGCGCTCGGTGTCGGAGAAGTCCAAGGTCTGAGAGTCTGGAAGTCAGAAGTCCTCTCTAACTCAGAAAATGCATTTGCAAGTCTGGATTGGAAAAGGATGGCCTTCTAGTGTCAAGGAACTCTTGAAACGTCTTCGTCAACTACGTACTACCCATGGGGATAGTAGAATGATAGAAGATAATGGGAGCTTGTAACCCTCAAGTGCAGGTGGATCGACTGTTCTGGTGTCGTATGCTTTTGATCTATCTGAAAAATAGAAAATTGTTACAATAACCTAGACCTAAATACAACAAGTGTTTATAGAATATCAATATACCTGATATACCCTTATTTCCCGATTTTCCTATGCTGTGATCAAGTTTCCCTAGTATAATCAAGTCCCCCAATAGTACGCTAAGACCTAGGTACCATTAGGCTAGACCTGCATGGGCCACCACTAAAAACATGTCACGACCCGCTCCCGAATAATTGGATACGAGTCGGACACGCCCAGCCTTTGTCGTTAGACACAACAAAGTAAGCTGTACCAATCTAGGGAAACTAATCAGATAAATATGAACATGTATGAAATCATAGCATCTATAAATGTGTCCCCAAATCCAGAGTAAAGTACAAGTATCAGAATTATTACATTCCAGCAAATGAAAGTAAGTCTACTAGTCTCAATACAGGAAAATATAAAATGCTAAAGGTAAGCTCTAGGCTTCTGCAGCCTCTAAGTCCAACACAGCTCCAGCTGGCTCAGCAAGAATAGCATCATCCTGTCCATAATAGGTGTCGCACAGGGCCTCCAACTCACCTGCAATATATCCTATTCAGGAGCGGAGCAAAGTACAGTTCTAAGTAATGAAACATGAACATGACATGAACAGAGTACAGGAGTACAGGAAATAAAGTACAGGAATGAACATGAAAGTACAGGAAAGTAGTACAGGAAATAAGTACAGGAACTATAGTACATGAATGTAAAGTACAGGAACTATAGTACATGAATGTAAAGTACAGAAAATGAGTACATGAACTATAGTACATGAATGTAAAGTACAGGAACATGTAGAGTACAGGAATATAATGTACAGGAATGAAACTATTATCCTGTAGTACAAGACATGAATGTGCACAATATCGAAATACATCTAGTCCATGTGACCGGCTGGGGTGAGTACAGGAGCATACACAGGAGTACATGAATATGGTACGACTTAGGACCCGCGTGCACAGTGCGAGGCCTAAGCTAGGTACAGGAATATATAGTAACCGGGATTGGTCACATGGCTAGTGTATTTTCCTACCCGACACTAATAAGTACAAGAACAAGGGTACAGGAATACAGGAGTACATGAATATCGTGCCATGACGTGTCACAATAAAGGGTACAGGAATGTTAATGTACAAAACCGTAGAAAGTACTTGCCTGGCTCCAGGAAAGTACGGGTGAACAATGGAACTGGATGTATGTCTGATTTAAATGAGTACAAGTTGATTAATTAAAAAAAAATATCATTACTCTAATTTTATTTCTAACTAGTCCAGTTTACAAAATATTAGAAAGGTATTAGTTGTTATCTAGTTATTTCCTCCTATAGCTAAAAGTAAAAATCCTAGATTATAGTGACTTGGTTTAAGCTAAAACCATTCATTAATTAATCCTTCATGTAACCACACAACACGAGCTATTCACATTTGTCCTAGATAGTTACACAGGCAAGAGTACTATCCTAAGTTTATAAAAACAGAATCAAGCCAAATGTATATACAGGTTATTCAGATTGTCAAATCCTAATTTATCCTTTGATACTCAGTCATCAACACTAAGCAAATCAACCTATATTCTAAATTGCAGATCACAGAATTTTAGTCTACTCGAAACTTCAAAGTTAACCTATCTAATTCATAGAGTACAATAAATCACTTATAATTGAAGGTTAAAAGATAAGAAGCTCAAAGGAATTTTAGAGCCATATATCCAAATGAAAATAGCCAATTCCTGCAGCAGCTTAACCCGCACACAAGGTCATACACATAACTTCAATCTCAGGTTTAAACATATCAACAGTAATGAGAAACCTATACAAAACCCGGCCCCAACACTGCATACAGTTCCCGTGGTTTAGAATTGAACCAAAAATTATCATAAGGATTGCAAGAACACCATTCCAAAATCAATTTGAAACCACCAAGCTTAGCATTAGAGAAAGGAATCCAACAGCCAGATCGGTTGAGTTCAACTGAGCACAAAATTAACTAAACCTTCCCGACACAAGTTGCTAATACCGATGCTCAATCCCGAGCTTAATACAGAAATTTAAAGATCTAAAATAATGTACAGAGGATCAAACACAACACAAAATCAATTATAGAAATTGATAAAAATCTAAGAGTTAAAACCAGCTATCAGCCTTCATCTAGATCACAACCACATTCGAATCTTGGACACGAGCTACCCGGACACGAGCTACTGGTCTGTAATGCACGAACACTGCTACTCCCCAATTTCCTACTCCAAGAACAGCAACACATGCACACAGTCTGGACACGAGCAACACTTTGACTCGAACAAAACTTGGACACGAACATCACGCACATAGACACGAACCATCATTCAAAACCCGGCCCTGGCCAACACCCCGTATTTAACCACAGAAAAGAGAATTTAGAAATCAACAGAACAATAGCATAGGTACCTGGAAATAGGAATTCACTGGTAGATCGAGAATGTGCCCTCACGTGTCGGATACAACTTCCGACTCGATCGATTACAAACCATTGAATAAACATCAACGGAGGAAGAATCGATTAATCAATCAATTTAAGGAGTACAAAATTCGTACAGCAATGAACTCACCAAGATGATCAATGAGCCTAGAGAGTTAATCACTGGATCCGTAGGGAATCCTGTTCGAGTTTGTAACAGTAGTACCGATCACTCAATTCCGAAAAATAAAACAACGATCAGTCGATCTGAAGTTTCGGATCTAGAATCAAAATTTCAAATCAAGATGGAAGGAAATGTTCGAATAGAAACTCACGAGCAAGTTTGTTGAACGATCGATCACTCGAGAGATTCCGTCCCGTCGTCGAAGAATATTGAATCCGTCGTCACTGCCGATGCTACACTTCACCGGAGAAGAGCTTCGTCGTCGTCTAGACTCGTGGAGTGGTCATCGTCAGAAAATAGCTGACGTCGGAGAAGGATGATGTCGATCGAAAAACTTGCCGATAGATGGCGCTGTCGGTTGGAAAACTTCGCCGACCTTTAGACTAGACGCTGTCGGTCGGAGAAGATCGCCGAAGAAGGTCGGGGTTAGGGTTAGGTTGGAAACTCGTCGATAGATTTGGGAAGAGTCCCTTCTCGAAAGTTTCAGAAGAATTGAGAGTAGGGAATACTCTCTTTCTTCACCACTCAGCTAATTAAAAGGAATAGTGCATTTTTGCACAAAACCCCTCCCGCCAGGAAATATTGTAAAAGACCCCCCTCCCCCCCCCCCCCGCCAAGAATTTTAAGCAGAAAGGCCCTCTGCCTTTTCATTATTTCAGAAAAAGTTAAAAATCAGTTAGTAATTCACATGGTGGGCCCAAAGTTGTTACAACAACTTTTCAAATTTGAAAAGCGGTCCAAAACTAATTCCCTCCAAAACTAAATTACCAAATTTATTATTTAAAACTATTTATTATTTAAAGCTAATAATATCAATTGTATAATTTTTAAAAATCTAATTATTTATTTTAAAAACCAGGAAGTGGAGTTACAATATGGTGACTGGAGATGGTATCTCAGTTGACCCCAAGAAGATCGTAGCAGTTGAGGCATGGGCAGCGCCGACTTCAGTGGCAGAGATCAGGAGTTTCCTGGGGCTGGCAGGATATTATCGGAGATTTGTGCAGGATTTCTCCCGGGTTGCAGAGCCGTTGACTCGGTTGACCCGGAAGGATGCTGAGTTCGTTTGGTCAGAGGAGTGGCAGGCAGCTTTTGATGAGTTGAAGAAGTGGCTTACGACAGCTCCGATTCTGACATTACCTTCAGGATCAGATGGATTCACTATTTATAGTGACGCTTCAGGGAAGGGGCTGGGTTGTGTGTTGCAGCAGCACGGGAAGGTGATTGCCTATGCTTCCAGGCAATTACGTCCCCATGAGAAGAGCTACCCTACCCACGATCTGGAGTTGGCAGCAGTAATTTTTGCTCCGAAGTTGTGGAAGTACTATCTGTATGGGGAGCGAGTGGAGATTTTTACAGATCACAAGAGCTTAAAGTATGTGTTCACTCAGAAGGAGCTGAACATGAGGCAGCGCAGATGGCTAGAGTTGATGAAAGACTTCGACATATCACTTCAGTATCACCCAGAGAAGGCCAACGTGGTTACCGATGCCTTGAGTAGGTATCCGACAGCCATGTGTTTGACTATGGACCGTCACTTGCTTGCTGATTTGGAGAGCCTGGAGATTGAGGTGATCATGCCCGGAGTGCAGATGCAGATGTGGGGCATGCAGATTCAGTCGGACTTGATGGAGAGGATCAAGGCGACACAGTTTGAGGACGTTGCTCTGCGGTGTCTCCGAGAGCAGGTCCGAGCAGGATTGGTGGAGGGCAAGTTTTCTCTTGCAGAGGATGGTGCCTTTAGGCAGGGTTCCAGGTTGTGTGTGCCCAGCGGAGATCTCAGGGAGCAGGTTATGCAGGAGGCCCACAGATCTCAGTACTCTATACACCCGGGTGCCAACAAGATGTACCGAGATCTGAGGGAGCATGTTTGGTGGTACGGGATGAAGCGGGAGGTAGCTCGCTTCGTAGCTAGGTGCTTGGTCTGTCAGCAGGTCAAGGCAGAGAGGCAGAGGCCCGGTGGATTGTTGCAGCCGCTGCCCATTCCCGAGTGGAAATGGGAGCATATTACTATGGATTTTGTATCTGGTTTGCCGCGTACACCGGGAAGGAAAGACGCGATTTGGGTCATCGTTGACAGGTTGACCAAATCGGCCTACTTTTTGCCATTCAAGGTGGGTACGTCTACAGAGAGGCTGGCGGAGATGTACATACGGCAGATAGTCAGGATTCACGGGGTTCCGGTCAGCATCATCTCAGATCGGGATAGTCGCTTTACTTCCCATTTTTGGAGGATTTTACAGACTAGCTTGGGCACTAAGCTCAAGTTTAGTACCGCATACCACCCCCAGACGGACGGACAGTCAGAGAGGACTATTCAGACACTTGAGGATATGCTGCGGACGTGCGTCCTGAACTTTGGAGGTTCCTGGGAGGATCATCTACATTTGGTAGAGTTTGCTTACAATAACAGTTTCCAGGCCAGCATTGAGATGTCACCTTTCGAGGCTCTGTTCGGGCGTAGGTATCGTACACCCTTATCTTGGGATGATGTTGGTGAGCGAGCTTTACTGGGGCCAGAGATGGTTGTTGACGCAGCCGAGAAGGTGAAGCTCATCTGGGACAGACTTCGCATGGCGCAGGACAGACATCGGCACTGGGCTGATAGCCACCGGAGGCCGTTGGAGTTTGAGGTACAGATTAGAGTAGGATTAGATTTAGGTTTGTTTGTTTATGATTTTGATCATGTTTGTTTATCATAATTAATTGAGACCTTGCTTGTGATTAGGTTGGAGACCAGGTTTTCTTGAGGATATCTCCGACTCGTGGTATGATACATTTTTGTGGAGGCGGAAAGCTTAGCCCGCGCTTCATCGACCCTTTCGTTATCAGCGGGAGAGTCGGTGACGTGGCATACAGGCTAGACTTGCCACCTGCACTAGTGGGGGTCCACAACGTATTCCATGTATCACAGTTGAGACGATATGTAGCTGATCCTAGCCATGTGCTCAATCATTCGGAGATTAAGGTTGGACCTTCTCTCAGCTATCCAGAGCAGCCAGTGGAGATACTGGATCGACGGGAGAAGGTTCTGAGGAACCAGGTGATACCTTTGGTTCGCATCGCATTGAGGCATCATTCTCCAGAAAAGTCTACCTGGGAGCGGAAGGATGAGATGCGCGAGCGATACCCATATCTTTTTGGACCGTGAGGTATACTTTCTATCCTTCTTATCAGTTGCATTTCGCCTTTCAATTTTGAGGACGAAATTCTTTTAAGGAGGGTAGATTTGTCACTACCACATTTCTAGTTTGAGGGTATTTTTGTCATTTTTGGGATTATTTGAATTTATTATAATTTATTTAAATTTATGGGAATTTTTAGAATTTATTTTGGAATTATTTGAATGATGGTTGACCAGGTTGACTTTGACTAGCATTGACCTTGGTAGACTAACCTAGGAGCTAACCCTAGTTGTGTTTGGACTTGGTTAGGTCATGCAACCCTAGTTAGACTAGAGTTGACCTATGGTTTAGTCATTTAACTCAAGTTAGAATAGATAAGTCATAAGCCATGACTTATGGTTGAACCATTAATTAACAACTTGGCACATAGGAGCCCAAAGCCCAACCCACTAGCTAACCCTAACCCTAATCCATAGTGGCCGGCCACCACACCCATAATGGGATTCCCACCCTATAAATATTCTCCTCCATTTAGGGCTAGCCTCTTTAGGAAAGAACAAGTTTAGGAAGAGGTATTTTCTCAACTTCATTAATTCATAGAAATTCCATTTTATCTCCTTTTTCCCTCAAACAAATTGCAATAGGTTCTAATCTAGGTATACTTGCTGTTTGTGGAGGTTTTTCTCAGTTTGTGTGTAATTTGAAGAAGTGTGCTAGCAAGAAGGAACCCCTATATTGGAAGCTTTTCTTGTATTTTGACACCAATAGGTAAATCTATATAAACACCATTAAAATTCTAGTTTCTTTGCATGTTTGGATAGCCCTAGGTCTACCCTAACCGTAGGTATGCCTAGACCTAGGTTTCGTGTCCATTTCGTGTCCTAAATGGACACGTATCAGTCCTTGTGTGTTAGTGTTTGATGAAATGCCCCAATGGGCATTTCGATTTAATTTTGTGAAAGTGTTTGCATAGGAATTTGTGTTTTGGTGTCGCTTAGGGGTTCCCAAGTGTCTGAGTTGGTGTCGTGTCATTTTGGTGATGCATTGGACACTTGGACACGTCGCGCGCGTGCGGAACTGCACTGTCCTGCTGCTCGGGGGCGATTGCGCCTTGGACACAGCACGAGGACACGTGAGATTTTGAGGACATATTGGGGCAGTGTCTGACACGACACTCCCCAAGTGGCATGGCCCCTCGTGTCGTGTCGGACACGTTCTCCTGCCCGCACTGGGATTTTACTGACTGTATCAGTCGGGTTTTCGTGCACTGATACGCTATTCGTATCTCTTCTGGACACTTCGTGGACACTGACACACTCACCTAGACCTAGTCTAACACTAGACTCAAGCACATGGTCTCTCGTGTTGTGCATTGAGTCCAATGTGGCTCGACATGGCCGTACAAGGCCTGTTATTTCACAGTTTCTGATACATATGTTTTCTGTGTTTGGACACTTCGTGTCCACTCTAGTGGACACGAATGGCTTTCTCTAGTACACTCACACATGTGACACCTAGTACCAACCCTTAATTTGGCATTTTAGTTTGTTTTCGATTTGTATTTAGCATTTACCTTAAATTTCTGAAACCATATCATATCCAGTATTTTCCCAGTTTTCATATCGAGTTTTGACAGTCTATTTTACCTCTTTAATTACTGTTAAATATTGGTTTAAGTCCCTAAAATAGCTCTCCTACATGTAATCTAACTATGGGTCGATTTTGGAATGGTTTGGTTATAAATTGTGTTCAAAAAAATGGGATTTCAAATCTGTGTTTTGAAATAGGACTGAAAACTGTTAAAAATGAATTGGTTTCCTTTCCTAATTTTTCTGAGAACTGATATGGGCTCCCTTCCTCTGTTAAAACTGAATTGTACACTGTTTTATGACTCACCCTTCACAGCACACTCACACACAAGCACATGACACACACCCTTTGTCACACTCTACTCTAATACACACACACACATACACACACACACTCTATTTTCCTGTCACACTCTAGTATACACATCTCACTAACACACACACACATTCACATGAATATGGACTCTCTATCACACTAGTCACTCTCCCTATTACCCCACTCTTCTAACTCTCAATCTTCCAATCTTCCTATATATATATATATATTTTTTTTTCCTATATATATATATATATATATATATATATATATATATAAAATAATGTAATGTATCTAATTTGTATGTGTATCTAATATATAGAGTATATTATATATTATGTAAGTATCATATATATTATAATATGTATGTGTACTATTGTATATGTATATTATATATATGTATGTGTGATATACATATAAGTAGCCATGTGTATACATATAGACTGCCTATGTGTATATAGTGATGTGATGTGTGTGGATAGCTTTTAGCCCATGGTCCTATGTGCACTAGCTAACTAGACTTGTTTTTGACTTGTTGTCCTTGAAATGTGAGTGCTAGCAAGGCTAGACTTGGTTGAGTCTAGATTGGACTAGATAGACTAGTTTAGACTTGATGAGCCTAGATTAACTTGTTTAGACCTAGTATAGACTAATGTAGACTAGTTAGACCAATTTAGACTTGTTAGATCTAGTTTGACCATAGTTGACCTAGTTTGACTTCTAGGGTTGACCAGAGTTGACCAAAAGTTGACTTTGGCCTAGATTGACCTAGATTCATGTAGAGTGCATAGTAGAACTTGATTTTACCATTCTGGACTTGTTGTGACTTGTGCTGTTCTGATTAGGAGCCAGACACCTCTCCTCGGACAGTACATTTCATCCGGACACTCAGATACTAGGCGAGTACATTCTCTGATCATTTCATATCTTGCTTAGAATTATTTTTCTGCTTTAAATTACTTTACTTGATACTGTCACATTGGCCACACGGATTAGTACTATATGGATCCCTTCTTGAGATGTTATCCCTTCAGGGAGCATCGGGTACTTCATGTTCTGTGCGTTTCACTTAAATGGCGTATCACTATGCTTCATTGGTTCATTGAATCACTTGTGACATGTACTCTCATGATCACAGAGTCTTCCATGAATCCTCCCATTTATTGGGCTTCCTAGAATCCCCATTTATGGGACTACCATGTACCACCCTTCGGGGGCCATTATATGGAATCATAACATAACCTGGCTGGATCCTTGTGTATTGTTTGGGGGTACGGGGGAGTAGAAGTAGACATGTGAATAATACCCAAGTAGTATCTCATCAGAATCATTTCGTAGTGTCTCATCAGAATCATCCTATGCCATTTACATGTCTATATTGTACTCTGACTCACTAGCTACTGTTAGTTCTCTATGTATAATAGATATTTCTATTACAGCTCTCTCTCTCTCTGTTTACATACTGCATTTCTTTCAGTACCTGTATCTTACTTTACTGTATGATTATATTTTCTAACCTGCTATGAACTGTTGAGATGTATTATGCTCGCTCCTGTCCTGACTGGACCTGTTGAAAATATTACAGAGGACGAGGAGGAGGCCTGTGTGGATACCTTCTACGGGGCAGCCCTAGACGACACTTGTGAGCTGGACTCTCAGGAGGACCCAGCTCTAGCTGAGGACATTACCCCTATTGCCTAGACTAGCTTAGTTAGGCCTTATCTTATTTATGTTGTCTTGAGACTAGTTTAGCTAGACTTTATTCTGTCTTTGAGATCTGAGTTGTATATATTCTTTCATATTCAGTAGCTGAGACCATGTACTTCTGGATATTGCTGAGATGTTATCTTAGACTTTCTGATCATCTGTATTTTTTGAGTTCTATATCATATCGTGCTTCTTCTTCCTTAGTTGTGATTGAGTTACATTCTGCTATGTCACCCCCATTCGGGGAGTATAAACTGTTTAGAATTATATTGTTAGATGTTGTGACCTAGGACAGCATTCTACCGCCGACACTGCGGCGTAGGCTGGACGTACCCACGTCTTGTGCCCTTACTCTATGGTGCGGGTCGTGACAAGCGTAAGGACTGTCAGAAAATAATATCACACAAAATAGGCAAGACTGCAGGACTGCATGCAGTCCTAATACTATACAGGACTGCAGGACTGTATGCAGTCCAACTTTATAGTAGGACGGCATGACTGCATGTAGTCCTACTATATTTCAGGACTGCAGGACTGCATGCAGTCCTCTCTATAGTAAAGGACTGCAGTTATTCGCTGTAGTCATGTCGTTTTCGTGCGTGATTGTAGGCCAGTACGACCAAACTGATGATTCTAGGATTAGGGTTTGATGCAAAAAAAAATTAATTTGTCGTGTTCGAAAAATAAATACATGAACCCTAAATTTGTTATAGCCTATTTTATCAAACTATTTTGAGCATTACTAAAGATTCAATAAATTTAAAACAATATAGCAAAATGTGTCAAAACATACCTAAATTGTGATGAAGGTCTGGGCTTGGGTGTCATTGCTTGGAATTGGAGGAATGGAGAAGGAATTTAGGGTTTAGAAATTTGGGATTGGAATTATGGAGAAGATAAATAGGGTTTAAGAATGTATAAGAGAGAAAGAAAATGAGGAAATGAAGTACGGGTTGGGGAGGCTAGTCCCAAGTAAAATTCAGGCTGTCCCCACTAAAAGTTCTACTCTACTGGGTTGTCTGCTAGTAAGGGCTAGCCCCTAGAAATTTTTGGAGTGCCCTTAGAATTAGCCATCTAACTTAAGTTGTCATGTGACACGCATAACAAATAAAATGACAAAAATAACCTTCACAAACATTAAACATCTCACCTCAAGGCCTTGTTTGGTTCGCAGAAAGGAAAGGAAATTAATTCCTTAGCATCCTCCTCAAATATCTGCATGGATTATAAATAAATAAAGGAGAACTAGCATCAGTTTTTAAGACCACTTCACTTCAATATCACTGTATAATACAATATATGTACCAGTTTGCAAACTCAGAGAGAGAGATCCAATTCATCTTTGTCTACTAAAACCTTCTGTTGAACTCCATAAAGAAAATCCTAACAGCCTTATTTTCCTATTGTAAGATTTCTCAGAAGTCCAGTTTCAAAAGAATTTCGTGTACTCTTTATGAGTAAACATGCTAATCACATCCTCAACCGAAGCAACACTAATAATAATAATATGTAAGTAATTATAATTAATTTCCACAACCCCTTAATTTGTGGCCCATCACTTTGCGCCACTCTTCCTATTCCTATGGGAAGTGGCCAACTATCACCATTAATTATGGAGTGGCAACATCATGGATAGAGCATGATGGATGCTCTATCATAATATAAATAGGGTCTTGGTCCCCATACTAGACACTCATTCCAATTTCAGATTTTCACCATCAAAAGAGAGTGTTCATAGTTTGGAAGTTCAAGTCCTAGAGAAAAATAAGGAAGGAGGAAGCAACAAGAGTTCATCTTGTTGAAGCAACAATGGTCAGAGGTTAGATCCATTTCATATGTTGGTGTTTTTGCCTTTGGACTAGAAAAGATAGTCCCACATCGGCTACACCAAATGGTGAGTATCTCAATATAATGCATTGCTTGTGTTGAGGTGTGCACATGAGGTGTAGTGGGGCACAAGCTTGTGCCATGTGGAAGTATTTTCCTAGAAGGAAAAAGGATTAAATCCAATAAGGATGCAAGTTAATTTTTGTTGTGCGGACTCGGACTCAGACACGGACTCCAGGATGTCTCGTGCATGCACGGGAGTGTTCGGGGGTAGGCGTGGACTGGCACACTTCTATGCTGATTGTGGGATGATCTAAAATATCAAACTCTATTTTTGAGTATTGGTATTTTAGTCCCACATCGGATAGAAGAAGAGGTGAAGTCTCAACTCCACTCTATAAATAGAGCCCCTTGGCCTCCTTTGAAAGATGCACCAAGAAGAGAGTTGAGGGAGTCTGTAAAGTCCAGGAAGCCCGTTCAAGTCTCAAATATTGACTTACGAGCGTTCCAGAAGTTCTTCGTGAACTTGCTGGTTCCTGGAAGCTGTTCGTGCTCGTGTGGGGCGAATAAAGCTTTGAGCAACGGTGGTTCATTCACCCCAGCATATCATTCTCGCCTGTCATCGCTGCTGTTGCCTTTCACAGTAACTTCTTTTTAGAAGCTCTACTGCCGATAGTCGCTTGCACAAAAGTCTCTTTAGATTTTTTGTGTATTACGTAGAATCTTTTTAGATCCTCGTAATTCAGAATCCTCCAGGATCTCTGTTGCACATCTTCTTTAAGGTGTTGCATTTGAAACGTTGTCTTTACAATTGTTTCAGTTTTAAAATTTTACATCGAAAATTGTGCCTCGGCAATAACAATCTCAAAGCTTTATTGAGAAGATGGATAACTCTCGTGCTTCGCTCATCGATACCGGCTTTAACAAGTTAGAGAAATTCGATGGCGAACACTTCCAGATATGGAAACGAAAGGTCACTTTAAATCTTCAACTCGTGAATGTTGATCACGTGCTGTCAGAAGAAGAACCGATCGTTCCAACCACTGGATCTGCTGCGGCTGTGGCCGCTGCTACGACCAAGCAAGCGAAGTGGAAGAGAGAAAACAGTATATGCAAACTACTGATACTCAATTCCATGGAAGACTCTCTGGCAGAGTCCTACTCCAAGAAGACATCTGCCAAAGAGATATGGGACTCCTTGGAAAAGCTCTATGAAGATGACGAGAACCGGTCCAAGATCTTCATGGTAGAAAAATACCACAAGTGGACCTTCGAAGACGAGAAGGCGATGCTGTCCCAAGTGAAGGAGTTTCTGAAGTTGCGTCAGAAACTAGAAGACGAGAACATGCCCCTCGTCGACAAGTTTGTCGTTGGAGGGATCGTCGCGAAACTTCCTGCAGGATGGAGCAACTTCTATGCAAGGATGCATCGAAAGAAGATGGAAATTAGCTTGGAAGATTTCTTGCAAGAGATCCCTGTTGAGGACGAGATGCGCTCTCAACAGAAGATGGATACTCTGTCCAAGCAACTGGCGAAGGCAAATCTGGTCTAAACCAGAGAATACCAGGGGAAGCAGGCTGCTTCTCATCGCAAAAAGAAGGACTTCACGAATCTGAAAGTGAAGGGTCCTGTTTTCAAGCAGCAGAAGTCTAAGTCCCATGTGACTTGCTTCAATTATGGCAAGAAGGGCCACTACAAATCCGAATGCAAGTCCAATCCCAAAGAACAAGGTGAGCCTAGTAAGGTTTCTATGATTACTAATCTAGTTGCCATGATAGCACAGGTTGCAACTGTGGGGGCTGACTTGGTCTGGTGGATAGACACTGGTACGACCTGCCATGTCTGTTCAGACAAGGACTGGTTCGTCTCTTATGAGCCAACTGCAGAGAAGGTCATAATGGCAAACCAGGCATAAGCTGAAGTACTGGAGATCGGGACGGTGGAGCTGAAACTCACATCGGGGAACACTCTGACGCTTCAAGGTGTGAAGCATGTTCCAGTAATTGCTAAGAACCTGATCTCTGGAAGTCTGCTCTGTAACGCAGGCTTGAGGATGGACATCAAAGCTGGCCAGTTGGTGATGTCCAAGAAGGGTACATTCTTCGGGAAAGCCTTCCAAACTGAAGGAATGTACAAGATTCAGCTTGTTGTAACCCAGCATGATAATATAAATACAATCACTTTTCTGATTATTCTCTTGAGTTGTGGCATAATAGGCTAGGACATGTTCATTGTAAAAGGATTAACAGAATGTCTAGTCTAGGACTTATCTCCAAGTGTGGGGGTAAGGTAGAGAAATGCAAAGTATGTGCTCAGACGTAGATCACAAGGAAACCCTTTCACAGGGTCCATCGAAGCACAGATCTTCTGGAGTTGGTTCACTCAGATATCTGTGACTTCAAACAATTCTCTACAAAGGCCGGAATGAAGTATTTTATTACTTTCATCGATGACTTCTCAAAGTATGCTTTCGTCTACTTGCTCAAGTCTAAAGACGAAGCATTCGAGAAGTTCAAGGAGTTCAGGGCCGAGGCTGAGCGGCAAACTGGACAACAACTCAAGAGGTTAAGGAGTGATTGAGGCGGGGAGTATCGGTCTCATGAATTCTTATCATTCTGCAAAGAACATGGAATCATCAATGAGACAACGGCTCCGTACTCTCCTCAATCCAACGGAGTAGCAGAAAGGAAGAACAGAACGTTGACAGAGATGATGAGCTCCATGTTGTTGACTGTGGGTCTTCCAAAGTGCTACTGGGGAGAAGCTGCACTAACGGCAACATTCATTCTGAACAGAGTGCCATATGCAACTTCCGACATAACTCCTCATGAACTCTGGTTCAAAGTCAGACCTAACTTGAATGTCATTCGAGTGTGGGGGTGTCTGGCTTATGTGAAGCTTTCGGATCTGAAGATTCAGAAGCAGGGGACAAGGACTACGAAGACGATCTTCTTGGGGTATGCCGAGAAGAGTGATGCTCGGAGATTCCTTGATATCGAGTCAAACCATATCATCGAATCTCGTGATGCTGAATACTTTGAAGACAAGTTTGCAAAACACAAGAATATTGTTCTCGCAGATCTTCTGGAGAATGATGAGGGTACAAAGCAGACAGAAGTCTTTAATGAACCAGTAGTCCAAGATGAAGGTGTCGTCAAGGAGACACCAGCTGAACCAGAACTCGCTGAGCCGTCAACTAAGCGAACGAGAAGGCCGAAAGACTTCGGAGATGACTTCGTCACCTATCATGTGGAAGCAGATTCGCTTACCTATGATGAGGCGATGAAGACCAGAGATGCTGTATTCTGGAAGGAGGCGATAGACAACGAGATTGACTCAATCATCTCCAACAACACATGGGTATTGGTTGACCTGCCAGAAGGAGCAAGACCCATCGGATGCAAATGGATCTTCAAGAAGAAGATGAAAGCAGATGGAACCATTGACAAGTTCAAGGCCAGGCTAGTGGCCAAGGGGTTTGCTCAGAAGCAGGGGATCGACTACTTTGACACTTATGCTCCAGTAGCTCGGATGACAACCATCAGATTGTTAATTGCTCTAGCAGTAATACACAAGCTGGTGATACATCAGATGGATATGAAAACGGCATTCCTTAATGGCAAGCTGACCGAAGAGATCTACATGCAACAACCAGAAGGTTTTGTCGTCAGAGGTCTGGAAGACAAAGTCTGCAAGTTGATGAAGTCTCTGTATGGTTTGAAACAAGCTTCCAAAATATGGCATGAGAAGTTTGACAAGGTGATAAGGTCAAATGGCTACAGGGTCAGTGAAACAGACAAGTGTGTCTATACGAAGTTTGCTGACGGAAGAGGAATAATCGTATGTCTTTACGTGGACGACATACTAATCCTAGGTACGGATTTAAGCTGCGTCACAGAGACAAAGAAATTCCTCTCGACCAAGTTCAGTATGAAGGACTTGGGGGATGCCGACGTAATCTTGGGGCTCAAGATCATCCGGACAGGCACTAGAATAGCGCTGTCACAATCTCATTATATTGAGAAGATGCTCACCCGCTACGGGTATCAATATCTTCCTATTATTGATACACCGTACCGGAGTGATCAGAAGCTGGAGCCAAATTCGAGGGAAAGCGTCAGGCAGTTGGAGTACGCTAGCGTCATCAGAAGCTTGATGTACGCTACTACTGCCACAAGGCCTGACATAGCTTTTGCCATGGGAATGCTGAGTCGGTTCACTAGCAATCCAGGTGTTGAGCACTGGAAAGCTGTGAAGCGTGTTATGAGATATCTCAAGAAAACTCAGACATATGTACTTTTCTACAGCGGAGATCCGTCAGTAGTGGAAGGCTTTAGTGATGCTAGCTGGTGTTCAGATATGGAGAGCGAGTATTCTACAGGTGGATTCGTATTCGCCATGGACGGAGCTGCTATATCGTGGAAGTCGAAGAAGCAGACTATGTTATCTCGCTCCTCCATGGAATCTGAATTCTTTGCATTGGATGCTGCTGCAGATGAAGCAGAGTGGCTTCGGGAGCTCATGTATGATCTTCCGGTGGTTGGGGCTCAGATACCGGCAATACCGATATACTGTGACAACCAAGCGGCAGCAGCAGTGGCATCAAATGAACTCTTCAACGGGAAGAAGAGAACGGTACGGTTGAAGCACAGAGCAGTACACGATCTTATCAAGAGAGGTGTTATTGCAGTGATTGATGTTCGGAGTCAGGAGAACCTGGTGGATCCGTTCACCAAGGGCCTCAAGCGCCAGCTGGTCGATGACACAGCTTGTAAAATGGGCTTGAAGGCATTCTGATAGTGTGTCTTTGTAATCCTACCATAAAGTTTTATGCTATTAGTTCAAAGAGAAATCTACTATGCATCTAACTTTTGGTTCAAAGGAGGATCACTGACTGGGAAACTATCAGGTAACAGTGGGTACTTGTTCTCTGGAACATGGAAGGGATACGGACCCAAAACTACTGTTGTCTACTATGTATTTTCTGCAAAAAAAATAGATCCTGTGGAAGGTTGGCTTAAACGCCTTAATGAGTTCTCAGGCAGAGTGAATGCCTGGTGTGCTTTACAGGAAGCACGGTAGAGCAGCACTACAAGGAGTGAAACTCCATGCTACAGTAGGGTGACTCCACCATGAGGTTCCCAGGTAGGGGTAATGCCTCGGCTTTGCAAGCCAAGTCATAGCGGCGTAGCACCGCAAATAGGCAGGTAGCCTAATGCTGTATGACGTAATTAAAGAGTTGTAGACAGCACTACAAAGGGGAGGATGGCCCCATGTTACAGTGGCACGACACCACGATGAGGTACCCAGGTAGGGGTAAAGCCTCGGTATTGCAAGCCATGTCGTTGCGGCTTAACACCGCAAGGAAGCCTTACGCTTCATGTGGGTAGTTTGGCACTACAAAGAGGCTTGTGACCTCATACTACAGTAGTATGACACTACGATGAGGTTCCCAGGTAGGGGTAATGCCTCGGCTTCAGGCCATGTCATAGCGGCGTAGCACCGCAAGGAAGCGCAAGGCTTCATGCCATATCTCTTTAATAAAGAACTCACTTATAGTGTATGGAAAGAGATATCAGGCCGTCTCTTGAGGGTAAACTTGTAGACGCCCAAAATTATACACTGAAACCAGGCTGGCACAGGGCCTTCAATGTGCAGCCAGAAGCACAGTTGATGTCATTATGTGAGTAGGAAGAATTGCAGTTATGGTGCAGAATTCAAGGCTTAGTCCATTCTTGTATCATGCTGTTATTTAACCTATGCGGGAAGATTCAAGTCGTAGCGACATCTCTCCTAATGCATGATGGGCAGTCACTGTGGGGAACGCTCAACCCATATATTGAGATATGTTGGGGATTGTTGGTGTTTTTGCCTTTGGACTAGAAAAGATAGTCCCACATCGGCTACACCAAATGGTGAGTATCTCAATATAATGCATTGCTTGTGTTGAGGTGTGCACATGAGGTGTAGTGGGGCACAAGCTTGTGCCATGTGGAAGTATTTTCCTAGAAGAAAAAAGGATTAAATCCAACAAGGATGCAAGTTAATTTTTGTTGCGCGGACTCGGACTCGGACTCGGACACGGACTCCAGGATGTCTCGTGCATGCACGGGAGTGTTCGGGGGGTAGGCGTGGACTGGCACACTTCTATGCTGATTGTGGGATGATCTAAAATATCAAACTCTATTTTTGAGTATTGGTATTTTAGTCCCACATCGGATAGGAGAAGAGGTGAAGTCTCAACTCCACTCTATAAATAGAGCCCCTTGGCCTCCTTTGAAAGATGCACCAAGAAGAGAGTTGAGGGAGTCTGTAAAGTCCAGGAAGCCCGTTCAAGTCTCAAATATTGACTTACGAGCGTTCCAGAAGTTCTTCGTGAACTTGCTGGTTCCTGGAAGCTGTTCGTGCTCGTGTGGGACGAATAAAGCTTTGAGCAACGGTGGTTCATTCACCCCAGCATCTCATTCTCGCCTGTCATCGCTGCTGTTGCCTTTCACAGTAACTTCTTTTTAGAAGCTCTACTGCCGATAGTCGCTTGCACAAAAGTCTCTTTAGATTTTTTGTGTATTACGTAGAATCTTTTTAGATCCTCGTAATTCAGAATCCTCCAGGATCTCTGTTGCACATCTTCTTTAAGGTGTTGCATTTGAAACGTTGTCTTTACAATTGTTTCAGTTTTAGAATTTTCCATCGAAAATTGTGCCTCGACAATAACATCATATACATTATTATTTGATCCTATTGTCTAAATCCGCATCTAGGATCAAAAATCTCTCACATTTGGTATCAAAGCCAAGTTTTATACCTCCGCCTTGATGTTTTGAACCATGAAAAATGCTCTCTATTTTTTTTTGGACATTTTTCAGTTAGAATAACAATTTTTTTATGTTTTACAGAACATTTTTTTTATACATGTTATTTTGTAGAACATGGAAAAGTGTTCTCTGTTTGATATTTACATTAAGCATTTTTTGCCATATTGAGATGAAAACATGGCTCTCGGCTTCCTGTACGTAACAATACAGAATGTATATATCCCTCCATGTTTCTTGGGACAAGTATATGCCCCTGAGTCATGAATATAACTACCAAAATCTTAATCGAATGTTGGAGGTATTGGAAGAAAATCAAGGGCATAAAGAGGAAGCATTTGGCCTTCCTGGCCTACATGCACTGTCTTAGATTGAAGACCTCCAATTTTCTTCCATGTCGGTTCAACGTCACAAAAATTGTAAGATTGACGCCATAATCGCAACAGGTCTAGGTTATATAAGGTTCTGAACTAACCAGTTTTTTAAGAGGGAGATATTTAATTATATGCATGCAAGGATGATTAAATTGTGCTACTTTGTATGGTTTTATTTTTATTTTTCATGCAAACATTATGCTGGTGCAATTTATTTAAGCTATTGTACATGAAAATTTATTGCTTTATTTTGCATGTTGTAATTGTGCTAATAAACCTCAATTATAATTTTAAATATAGTTTTAGATAAAATTATTTGGCACATTAAGATAGCATAATCTGTAGTGATTGTCTATTATTTTAATGATAATTGTCTTAGGAATTAAGTAAAGACTAAAATAAAGTAAAATGAATGTCTAGTGAATCATACATTTTTTAAATAATTAGAGAGTAGCCACAACATCTTTAATTATTTAATGTTGTATATGAATTGGACTTGGCTCACATAATGGACATTAATTGTAATTAATTATATGAATATAATGATCTTACCCCACATGGATTTTATTATTTTTATATAATTAATTATGAAAAAATATTAAATTAAGTTCTTGATTTACTCATAGGAGTTAAGAAGAATTAATTTAATAGTTTTATTATAAAGTAAAAATAGTTTGATAAAATCTATTATAAAGATAATGAATCTGATTGAATTGAAAATTTAGCCCACAGGCAATTTTTAATGAAAATTAGATTCAATTTTTAATGCATGCTTTTACATTGGTAAATCATGAATTCTTTTAAAGTCTCAAATATTAATAAACCTGTAATCTTTTTTGCAATTTTACCTAGTATCTCTGATATTCATTGTGAGGTTTCCGAACTTAGGGAAAATAACTTTAAGATTTGGAAAGAGAGAGTTCTCCTTCAATTAGGGTGCATGGACATAGACTATGCTATTAGGAAAGATGAACCACCTAAACCTAAGATAACTGATAGTAGCACGCCTGCTCAAGTTCTGTTGTACGAACACTGGATGAAATCCAATCACCTTAGCGTAATGTACATTAAGACTAAAGTTAGTGCTGGTATACGTGGTTCAATCGAGCATTACGAGAATGTCCGTGAACTGCTAAAGGCTATTGATGAGCAATTCGTCACTTCGGATAAGGCCCTAGCAAGCACCTTAATCATGAAAGTCACAACCTTAAAGCTCACCGGTATTAAAGGTGTACGCGAACACATAATGCAAATGAGGGACATAGTGGCTCAACTCAAGAAGCTCGAGGTAGAAATATTAGATTCCTTCTTAGTGCACTTTATCCTAAATACTCTTCCGCCCCAATATGAACCTTTCAAAATCTCTTACAACACACATAAGGATAAATGGACTATCAACGAATTGATGACCATGTGTGTTCAAGAGGAAGGAAGGTTGGCGATGGAGCATGGAGAAAGTGCCATGCTAGTTACACAAAAGAAAGGAAAAAAATCCCAAGCCAGTCAGAAATGAAAGCATCAAATTCCTCCTAAAGCTGACATTAAGAAAGACAATAAGTGTTTCTTCTGTAAAAAGAAGGGACACGTGAAGAAGAAATGTCCGAAATTCCAAAATTGGCTTAAGAAGAAAGGTAATCCTATCTCATTTGTATGTTATGAATCTAATATGGTTAATGTAAATATAAACACATAGTGGATTGATTCTGGATCTACAATCCATATTTCAAATTTCTTGCAGGGTATGCAAAACCTCAGGAAGCTAGTAGAAAGTGAGCAAACCATCTTATCTAGAAATAAGACAGGCTCACATGTGGAAGCCATAGGAACATGTTTTTTTAACTTTAGTTAGTGGTTTCATTTTAGAATTGCAAAAGACATTTTATGTACCAAGTTTATCGCGAAACTTAATTTCAATTTCTAGACTTGTGCCATTTGGATATTCCTTTCAATTTTTAGAATCATCTTTCAGTTTAAATTATGAATCTGATTGTGTTGGAAATTGTATCTTGTCTGGTGATCTTTATCGCATATTCTTAAAAATAATACTACTAATAATTTGTTACATGTACAAACTGACATTAAGAGATGTGTTATAAATGAGGATTCCTCTACATTATGGCACCAGAGATTAGGTCATATCTCTATAGATAGAATTAAAAGGTTAATAAATGATGGGGTACTTAGTACTCTAGATTTTACTGATTTTGAGACTTATATAGACTGCATTAAAGGAAAGCAGACCAAAAGTCAAAGAAAGGTGCCAATATAAGTTCTTACATATTAGAAATCATACACACTGATATATGTAGTCCCGATATGGACTCACATGGTCAGAAATATTTCATCTCTTTCATTGATGATTACTCACGTTATATGTATCTCTACATGCTTCACAACAAAAATAAAGCATTAGACACCTTTAAGGTTTTCAAGGTAGAAGTAGAGAAACAATGTGGTAAGCAAATTAAGATAGAGGTGGAGAATATTATGGTAGATACACGAAAAATGGACAAGCACTTGGGCCATTTATGAAGTTTCTTCAAGAGCATGGAATTGTTGCCCAATACACCATGCCTGGTTCTCCGGACCAGAATGGTGTAGCAGAGAGAAGAAATCAAACATTACTAGACATGGTGAGAAGCATGCTTCGCAGCTCAAAACTTTCTAGATCTTTATGGACTGAAACACTTAAGATGACAGTGTATATATTAAATCGAGTTCCAACCAAGGTTGTCTCAAAGATGCCATTTGAGTTATGGAAAGGTTGAAAACTGAGTTTGCGACATATGCGCTTTTGGGGATGCCCATCTGAAATAAGAATTTATAACCCACAAGAAAAGAAGTTGGACCCAAGGACCATTAGTGGACATTTTATTGGATATGCTGAAAGGTCTAAAGGGCATAAATTTTATTGTCCATCTCAGAGCACTAGGATTGTGGAGTCAAAAAATGCAAAATTTCTTGAATGTGACTTGACCAGTGGGAGCGATCAAATTAGGAACATAGTTCCTGATATTGATCATAACAGAGTCTCAACCTTATACTTCAAGCGATAGGTTGATTGTTGTTAACAATATCCCTCAAATACAAATGGGTGAAGGACAACTAAACGTTGAAGTTCAACCAGTCATTGAAGTTCCACAAGCTGTTGACAATATTCCAATAGATCAAGTTGACCAGGAGTCTCCTGACCCTTCTGAACAACAAGTTGAACCTCATACTACCCAGGTAGATGATGGTGAAACATTATAAGAAAATCCACTCTAACTAAGAGGTCAGCAATTCCTAGTGATTATGTAGTGTATCTACAAGAATCTGATTATAATATAGGAGCCGAAAATGATCATGAATCTTTTTCACAAGTCATGAATTGCAAAGAATCAAAATTGTGGTACAATGCCATGAAGGATGAGATGAATTCCATGAGGTGCAACGATGTTTGGGACCTTGTTGAGTTGCCCAATGGAGCAAAAGCCATTGGTTGTAAATGGATATTTAAGACAAAGAAAGACTCATTGGGCAACATTGAGAGATATAAGGCCAGACTTGTTGCAAAGCGATTCACTCAAAAAGAAGGATTCAATTACACAAACACATTTTCTCCTGTATCTCTACAAAAGATTCCTTACTTATCATTTTGGCATTTGTAGCCCACTTTGATTTGGAGTTGCAACAAATGGATGTAAAAACTGTATTTCTTAATGGAGATCTAGAGGAGAAAGTTTACATGAAACAACCTGAAGGATTTTCCTCTAGTGATGGTGAGAAATTGGTTTGCGAGCTTAAGAAATCCATATATGGTTTAAAACAAGCTTCCCGCCAATGGTATTTGAAATTCCATAACGTAATATCTTCATTTGGTTTTGTAGAAAACGTTATGGATCAATGCATATACCTTAAGGTCAGTGGGAGTAAATTTTGTTTTCTTGTTTTATACGTGGATGACATATTACTTGCAACCAACGATAAGGGTTTACTTCATGAGGTGAAACAATTTCTCTCTAAAATTTTTGACATGAAGGATATGAGTGAGACATCTTATGTCATTGGCATTAAGATCCATAAAGATAGATTTCGAGGTATCTTGGGTCTGTCTCAAGAAACCTATATTAATAAAGTTTTAGAGAGGTTTCGGATGAAAGATTGTTCACCTAGCATTTCTCCCATAGTGAAGGGCGATAGGTTCAACCTGGACCAATGTCCAAAGAACGCTCTTGAGAGGGAACAAATGAAGAACATTCCATATGCTTATGCTTATGTTGTAGGAAGCTTGATGTATGCCCAGGTCTGCACAAGACTTGACATTGCATTTGTTGTTGGAATGTTAGGTCGATATCAGAGTAATCCAGATATGGACCACTGGAGAGCTGCAAAGAAAGTGTTGAGGTACCTTAAAGGAACCAAAGACTACAAGCTTATGTATAGACGGACGAGCGATTTAGAAATTGCTGGCTACTCAGATTCTGACTTTGCTGGCTGCGTTGATTCACGTAAATCAACATCGGGATATATTTTTATATTAGCAGGTGAAGATGTATCTTGTAGGAGCATTAAGCAGACCTCGACTGCTACTTCTACTATGGAGGCTGAGTTCGTATCCAGTTTTGAGGCGACTTTGCATGGTGTTTGGCTTAAGAGTTTCATTTCCGGGTTTAGAATTATGGATTCTATCTCTAGGCCATTTACTATATATTTTGACAATTCAGCTGTTGTCTTTTGGCGAAGAACAACAAAAGTGGAAGTCGAAGCAAACACATCGACATTAAGTATTTAACCATAAGAGAACGTGTAAAGGAAAAGAAAGTTGTTATTCAACACATTAGCACTGAATTGATGATTGCTGATCCTTTGACTAAGGGCATGCCACCGTTGAAATTCAAGGATCATGTAGCAAACATGGGACTTGGTTCCCTTATGTAGTTTCTATTGTACAAATTAAGTTACTAATGAAACTTTTTTTAAGATGTTTTCTCATATTTATGTGCACTTTATTTTGAGAAAATATATCTTTATTGGACCAAGAATGAACATATGGTTTATTCATTAATTTACGTTGCCACATAAAGTATAATATTAAGAAAGAAATGCATTGTAATACATGAAAGATAATACTCATCATACAGAGAACCTATCGTCATGATTCATGTATTTATTACTTAATATGAATAATAGTTGGTTTTAAGTTAATACATTGGATTAAAAGTATGCCAAGTGGGAGAATGTAAGTAATTATGGAAAGTGGCCAACTCACCGTTAATTGTGGAGTGGCAACATCATGGATAGGGCATAATGGATGCTCTATCATAATATAAATAGGGTCTTGATCCCCATACTAGACACTCATTCCAATTTCAGATTTTCACCATCAAAAGAGAGTGTTCATAGTTTGGAATTCAAACCTAAGAGAGAAATAAGGAAGGAGGAAGCAACAAGGGTTCATCTTGTTGAAGCAACAATGGTCGGAGGTTAGATCCATTTCATATACATTATTATTTGATCTTATTGTTTAATTCCGCATCTAGGATCAAAAATCTCTAACATAATATACATATGTTCTTATTGAAAGCTGATTGAACTTGCTCAAAATAACGTCTTGCTCAAATATATCCTGCTTATTACAAACATATTCGGAGTGGCACACATGTATCATTAGTACAAATACTTCCCCAGGTCACAAGATTGACTAGCACTCAACATCATATGGAATGATATGGAGCTACTCTGCCAGTAAAGGGTTGATCACATGCCCTGAGAACAACACTACTCCGGTCATGTCTTCTCTGATCACAAGAACAAAAGGGTGATCTGCGACGAAATCGAAAGGGCCTACGGGCAAAGACCTCAACAACACCACAGCAGCACTAGCAGCAGCTGCTTCAGTTCCTTCCTCATTAACTTCGACGACCGATTTATGGTAAATGGAAGAGACGGATAGACTACCGGCTACAGGAGAATTCACCATCTCAGACAGATCACATTCTGCAGAGAACGGTAATACCAAACCCAATCCTTTCAAGACCTCAGATGCATCTAACCCAAAAGAGATCTTGAACTTTGGGATCTTGAAATTATCCACAGAGGCCTTTTGCCGCGGTCGATGACGATCTAGGAACCCAGGCTCAGAACTCAACTTCTCCAATAAACTCCACAGGCCATCTCGGGCATCCGGTAAAAAAATGTACATAGAGAATTGTCTTTTATCCTCACCTTGCTTGTAAGGAAGCCTGAGGACAGAGAAATCATCATAGGAGGAGATGAACTGCTTCTCTTTACTAGTCATGAAGGGTACTTGTACAGAGGTTCCATTGAGTAGATAGAATTCCGAGTCTTTGGTTTCAGATGCCTCGAATTTTTTGTCCCAGGCCCCTTTGAAATATAATGCATTGCCAAGAACAAGCCTTGTACTGTTGTCGACAGAACCAGGAGGGAGAAGCTCCTTGACAAGACCAGCAGTCGCATTTTGTGCCCACGCATTAACTTCATTTGCCACTTCAACAGCCTTCACAAAACATTAGAAAGAAAAACCCACTATTATAATCTTATTTTTTCAGTAAATCGCTGCTATCATAAAAAAAAAAAAAACAAAAAACAAAAAACCATATAGAAACGAAACACAAACAAACTCAATAAAGACGAAACCCAGCAGAGTGATAAGAATGAGACCCAAAAAAAAACACTCTCCTGAATATAAGTCGATCCTAAATGATACTTCGTTAAATTGAATACTAAATGGCATACTTGTTGCTAGGCATACTAGTGATTTTATCTTGATAATTGATAAACCGGAACAAGGCTAACCATCCAACCTATTATCATCAAGACAAGCAAGCCAATCTCCGAAATAATGTTAAAGAATCCAACAATCAGGAATTGCCAAGTGTGAAGTTATATAACCCAAACACTTGGGGGAAAAAAGGCTCGTGATCCTTTTAAGTAACAATTGAAAACTTGGTGGCACCCTGTTAACTGATTATATCATCGACCGCCACCACAATATGCATGTTGATTTAATTTCAATAAGCAAGCTTTTTAGAGAGACTAGAATCAAACTAAGCAACTTTAATGATTTAGGTTGTTAGCAATGTAAGATCCAATTTCAGTATTCATAAGGTCTTATTTAAAACTCACTCTAGTTAACTTTTCCTTATTTATAATGGATGGCTACAACAGTGAAGGGCCGTCGAGATTCCTTTTATAGGTCATATGCCTGGAATGATAACAATATCAGACATTTTGGAGGTGTTAAGTGATGGCAATCCCCATGCTAGATCAGCAGACTACAATCTTTTGGAGAACATTAGAGGCAAACTTTGAATTAGTGGATGAAACAAGAAACTTCTGGGGTCAACTCCTAAGATGATGACACTGTTTCTTCCTATACCGAAGACACATGGCTAACCTAGGTAGCCATAGACAATCCATGTCCCATCAGACACGTATGGACATGCCACAGACACTCCAAAATACTCTCGAACACGTATGGACATGCCACGGACACTCCAAAATACTCTCGGACACACCAAAATAGGTACCAAATTGTGCTGCCGTGTCTGACACATGTCGTGTCATATCCGTTCCCATGAAACATAGTGTTTGGCGCTTGCAGCCACAAGACATATTTCCTCCCCTCATTTCCAATCTTTACGGGCTAGTTATAGATCAAATCCATGCACCCTTTAACCTTCCACAACTCCATGAAACCAGGAACATCTATCTAGGTCACAAAAAACCTTCAGTGCTTATCTTCTCCTTTTATTTCTCTCTACACAACCTTTGATATTTGGTAATTGCTTCATAAATTGAGGAGTTGGTAAGGACGAGGACACAAGTCATACCAATCATGGAGAAAAATACAGTTAGCCATAATCATCCTTCACTCACTTTTGTCCTGTTCCTGTACTTCTCGATCAATCCAAGGTCTGCTAGGTAGGGTTCAGGGCGTGGATCACCACAATAGCACTACTGATGTGTAAATAACTGCTTTTGAATCGACTCGTGATCCATTCTCACTTATTTCCACATATTCCCCTTCTGTCTACATAGACTTAGAATATTGGCTTCCACAGATATTCCCCTTCTGTCTACATAGACTAGAGAACTAATCTAGAACTTTCATATTTATCCTGGGATATTTACTTTGCACCGTATCAAAAAAATTCATGGTTTATTCTGATTTTATGCTGCGACATGTTGTATTTGAGATGCAATGGTCATGCTAAACAGAGACGGATAGGTTTGCTAGACAAACGTGGTAGGACCCTAGGATCTTGAAGAAGTTGCTAGGAATAGGTGTAGACCAAAATGGACAGAATGAGGCAGTAGAAAAGGATTTTTGTAGTTGCAAAATGAGAAGAGGGAGACACTAATAAAAATATATTCAACAGAAGTATTCATGTAAAGGGTTAATTGCATTAACTACCCCTATATTTTACACTTACTACACAGACCACCCCTGCTTTGAAACTAATTACACGGACACCCCCTATAGTTTCTATTTTCTATAGAAACTAATAACAATGACCACCACTATGGTTAATAAAATTTATAAAGGAGAGGGGTGGTCAGTGTAATTATTTTCGGAATAGAAATAGTCCCTGTAATACTCATAAAACATGGGGGTGGTTAGTGTAATTAACCCTTTATGTAAATTACCTCAAAGATTTGATGTAAAGGCTTCATAATCATCTAAAGAGGCATGCTTACTGATTCAAATATGATATTAAACATAGTCTGAAACAGTGTTCCAAAAAGCAGGAAAAAACGGCGCCTAGGTGGCGCCTAGGCGCTAGGTGGCCACGGGCCACCTAGATTTCCACCGGAATCATCATCTTGGCAATGGCGTAAAAAACCTGGAGAAATCGAACGACTAGGCGGGCTACGCGGCAAGGCGGACGCCTAGGCGACATTCCAAAATTTCTTTTTTGTATGGGTTTGATACCTGACCCGAAGCCACCGACATGAAACCAATTATTTTGCATCTCTCTCCCAAACCGAGAGACATACCTAAAAAAAACTTGCCTCTGTGACATACCTAAAAAAATCTGCCTATGTGAGCAACAGCAGCCAGCAACCAAGGAAGAGGAGCCCAAGCAAGTCTCTCTGATGCACCAACCGAAGCCGACATCGACGGTCGACCAGAGCTTGACAGGTGAGTTTTTTTTTCTGTTGCTTTGACAAAGAGCTGAGAGCTTTTTTTATTTTTCTTTGCATTGACATAGAACTTTGAATGCATGCTTCTTCTTTTTTTGGTTCTTGTGCTCTTCTTCAGTCCAGCACAGCTACAATTTATAGAATGGTTGACTTATAACTAGGCGGGGTGGGGGTAACGACCGCCTAGAACTAGGCAGGCTAGGGGCTAGGCGGCGAGTGCCTGCCCGACTAGCCCCTAGCGATTTTACAACCTTGTCCTGAACAGTTTTTGCCCAAGATCAGCATAACGAGAATGAGATTGAAGGCTTAGATATAAGCCACACTAACATCGTACTAGAATAAGGTATAGCCAGCTACCTGGATCATCATCATCCAAGCCATTAGGGTTGGCTATGGAGAATAAGAAAGCCTCATATAAGATTTGACAAAGTTTTATAACCAATTGTAAACCTAACCTCAACCATCTATGTTGGTACCAATCCTAGCAAAGATAGCTATGGGCATGAGAGTGCCATGCCATAAAACATTGGTAGGTAAGTAAATCTACATTTTGGATTGCAGTTTAAGCTCAAGCAACTAATAAGCACCCTCCAAGTTCCCCTAGACTATAAAGAGTCTAGACAAGGTAAGATTATACAATTTGCTATAGGGACATTCATATCTATGGCACATTATGCGAGAGTGTGAAGGGATGACAATCCCAAAATTCAGCTACATGGATATGGTTTAAAATTGCCCATCTAAGCCATTCAAGTTTTCCATGTCACTTTAGTTAGTCCTATAGTGTCAGTACAAGGTTGCCAAGTCGGTGGAAAAACCCTTAAACAGCTTGGCACCTGTCATTTCCAGCACGTGCAGGCCAATTGAAAGACGTATTCATGCTACTACTCCAAATGATTGGCAGGGACAAACCAATGTTGCAGTTCATATGAATGTGATACTTAATGATCAAACGTCAGGGTCTACTAATTGCACACACACCTGAAGTCTTTGTGATACAGTAACCTGAGAAATTGGGGCAAGAACTGATACTGAAAACAGTTCCTTGGCGGTTTAAACTGCCCAACAAGGTTGAAAGAATCGCTAGTCGGCCACTAGTCGGTTCGCGGGCCTAGATTAACGGATATATATATATATATATATATATATATATATATATATATATATGGAAAAAGATAAATTTTATTCCAAAAGCAATACAGTAATCTTACAACATACAATCAAAGTGGGACTCCCACTCTTTAGTTCCCCATAGCATTCACATCAAACTTTATGTTATGGAGAATGCCTACCAGAGGGGTGACCAGCCCCTCAAATATCCGACGGTTTCGTTCCCGCCATATATGCCAAACTGAGGCCGTCAATCGAACACTGGCGGTCCGGAACCAGTCATGTCCTCCACCTCTGCTATTCCGGAGCACAGTGATGATGTCCACAATTTCCTTTCCGGAGTCACATCCTCCCAACGCTCTACACTGCTCAGACCAGATCTGCCATGCCAGGACACACTCGAAGAAAATATGCCCTATAGATTCGTTCTCCACACTGCAGAGCACACATTTGGGATCTGGGACCGGCAGTCCAAACGAACTCAGACGATCCATAATCAAGAGACGGCCCAGTAGAAGCTTGTAGACACAGAAGTGCATCTTCCTGGCTATACCCTTGCACCATACGAACTCGTAGTCAGAACTCTGAGGAAAGGTGCGCCAGATGAGGTTGTAGCAGCTCCGGAATTGGAACTCTCCAGTACCCAGAGTTGCTCCTGTCGGCTCCCAAATCCATCGATCAGCAGGCAAGTCCGGATCAATGACAATAGTACTGATGATCCCGCCCAGCTCCTCAGTAAACCGATACGACTCCGACCGCCACTCCCCGTCGCGTATGATACGACTACACGTCAGCCCACGCCTGTCCTCTTGATGTGTCGGGGCTCCCCTGATGTCCAATAGCGAAAGCCGATCTCTCCAAGGATCCCGTCAGAGGTCCGTTCCAGACCCATCCTTCATGACCTTCCGGATTGCAGATTTGAGAACCCCCTGTGCCTCAAGACATTTTTAAAGGTGACTGAATGATTATTGTCAGTAGCACAGGTCCAAAAATTGTCCTGCTGCACATATATGCTGTGCATCCAGTCAGCCCAAAGGGACTCCCCATTTATGAATCTCCATGCCAGCTTCAGCGCAGAGGCCTCCATGATCTCCTGCAATGGCCTAAGTCCCACTCCTCCCTCCTTCCTGGGTCTACAGAGCTGCTCCCAGGAGATCGCATGCATACCCCCCCTCCAAATGAAGTTTGCACAAATCTGCTCCACATTCCTAATAGTAACAACAGGGAGGAGGATGGATTGCAGCCAGAAATGAGCCACAGCCGAATCACCGATCTGACCAGCTCGATACGTCCTCCAAAGGACAATCCGGCGGCTTGCCAACCTTATACTCTCCTCTGGACGTACTCTACCAGACCTGGACGTACTCTACCAGACTATGGCAGTCTTGATCCCGAGCATAGTTGACTGTGAGAGGCACTCCTAAGTATCTCACCGACAGATCACTCCTCTCAGTACCCAGCACAACGGCCCGTTCCTTCTTCTGGGGACATAGGGAGCTGAAGTACACCCTGCTTTTTCTCTGTTCATCTGAAGGCTCGAGAGGGAATTCAACTCTCCCATAATCTCGGCAATCGTCTGCAAACCCTCCGTCGATGGCTGGATAAACACCAAGAGATCATCTGCATAGATGAGGTGGATAACTGGGGGATTTACCCTCCTGAACAATGGGACCAGCCTCCTACGGTGTACTGCCAGGTCCATCAAACATGTGAAGTATTCAATGACAAGCGTGAACAGGTAAGGGGACAGGGGATCACCTTGCCTAAGCCCACGGTTGCTCTGGAAGTACCTATAAGGGATACCCTGGATGAGGACAGAGAAAGTGGGGGACGTGATGCACTCCCGGATCAATGCAACCTAGTGGTCCGCGAAACCCATGGCGGTCATCAGATGACAGAGGAAGTCCCTATTGACCATGTCATACGCCTTCCTCAAGTCCAGTTTCACACATGCTTTCTCCCCTCCGGGTTTGCTAAAGCCCCTCACCATCTCATGAGCCAGGAGGCTGTGCTCAACGATCGACCTCCCCTTGATGAACGCAGCCTGATACGGAGATACCAAGTCCTGCATGATCCCCTCCATCCGCCGGCACATAAGGTGCGTAATTATCTTAGAAAGATCATTACAGCACGCAATAGGTCTGAATTCCGTCAATGCTGTCGCTCCTTCCTTCTTTGGCACCAAGGTCAGGAAAGTGTGGTTCAGCTCTTTCAGTAGCTTCCCTTTGATGAAGAATTCCTACACCACCTCCAATACCTGATACTTCTGAATATCCCAATGGCGTTTGTACAACCTACTGCTAAAGCCATCCGGTCCGGGAGCCTTGTTGGGATTCGCCAACTTGACAATTGATTCCACCTCCTCCAAGGTAACAGGAGCAAGAAGAATGCTATTCCCATACGGAGTCACCAACCTCTTCGTAACGACCTCTGGGAACACAAACAGGTAGTCAGTCTGGAAATATAACTCAGAGTAGTACCTGACAGCCTCCCCCACTAGGTTGCCATCCACATCAAGAAGCTGGGAGATGTGATTCCTATGTTGTCAGGTCCGGATGACATCATAGAAGAACTTGGAACATCGGTCGCCGTCCTTGAGCCAGGAACATTTGGCACGATGAGCCGAGCTAATCTCCTTCTGCAGCCGCAAGATGTTGACTTCTCCGATCAGCTCCTCTCTCGCCGCCAGGTCGCCGTTAAGCATGTCAGATCGCATGTCCTGCTGGATAGCCCGCAGCTCCACCTCCTTATCTTCTAAGGTAGACTTGGGCAACCCCTTCACCCAACTCCGTAGAGCCTTCTTCGTAGCCTTGAGTTGACGCACCAAGCGAAACTGGGCCGTCCCCTCCTGACAGCTAGTAAGCCCCTCTGAGACAGCCTCCAGATAGCCCTCCGAGAGATACCAACAGTTGTTGTACCTGAATGGACGGGACTTCCCAGGAGACCGAGTAGTGAAGTCTACCCTGATGGGGGAATGATCGCTCGTCCCAGCGGCCAGGCCCTCAGCCGAAGAATTGGAGAAATGCCGGAACCATTCCCCATTGCCCAAGGCTCTATCAAGCTGGCATGCAACCATGTTACGGATCGCTTTGTTATGCCAAGTCCAAATGAAGCCAGAGCGCGACAATCCCTGGAGGCCCGCCTGGAGGAGACATCTCTGGAAATCATATAGAATAGAGTCTGGAACTGAGCGGCCGCCCACCTTCTTCCCTCGATGTAGAAGGGCATTGAAGTCCCCGATTAGCAGAAGCGGAAGCGACGACGAATCAGCAGCGACGACAACCCTGGAGATGTCCTTGGTATGCCTCTTTTCTGAAACTTTTGCTCATTCTCTTCTTTCTTCTTCTTCTCCTTCTTTGTCGATTGCTTTTAGGTTTTTAAAAGAACTGAATTTCGGATCGAATTTTGATCTTTTTACTCCTTTTTTGGAACCAAGGCCTAGTCGGCCGACTAGGCCCGTCTAGCTGCCTAGTCGGCTGCCTAGGTCCGATTATTGCTGAAGCCGATTTTTTTGCCGACTAATTCCCTAGTCGATTCGGTGAAGGCCGACTACCGACTAGTCGGGGACTAGTCGAATTTTTACAACAGTGCTGCCCAGAACAGCCACTTGGCAGACTATACCGCCCAGGAACAACAAGAGGGTTGGTAGTATAAACAGCGCATTAACAGATGGTGGGCGGTCTATACCACCAAGTAACGTTCTAAATGGCGGTAGGCACGTGCACGGCGGAGAGAGTCCGCCTACCGCCTAGGCACCGCCTAAGCGCCGCCTAGACAGTCGATACATTTTGAACAATTTTTATTATTTTACCACTGTTTTGTGCATAATATACATATATTAAGGGTGTTTCATGCATAACTAAGTTGTAGAACGAAAATTTATAAAATTTTAGTTTTGTAAAAGTGAACCATAAGCCCATAATGCTTAAAAAATCTTTTTGGCCAAAATATTTTGTTAAGTATTGTTCTGCCTAGGCGTCTGCCTACGCCACCTCACCTCCGCCTATGCCGACAACCTCCGTTGGCCGCCTACTCCACCGCCTACCGAAAAGCGGTGCGGAGAGGGATCGCCTACCGTCTAGGCGCCGCCTAGCAGGCCTAGGCGGGCGCCATTTAGAACACTGCCACCAGGTTGCTGGTAAGTGTGGTTTTAGTGGAATTTTGTTAGTTATTTCCACAAAGTCATCTACTTTCCTAGTTTATTGGATTAAGAGGGAAAAATACGCAGAGTTAAGTAGGGTTGAGTGAGGGGGAGTTAAGTGCGGGAGAGTAGAGTCAATACATATAACTTGGCTTAGATTGGAGGGAGAGTTAAGTGGGGTGTGTTTAATAATTCTTGCTTGGATTGGAGGTTTTGAGTGAGAGGAGGATCAATAAAAATTGAATTTGATTGGAATTTTAATTAGAACTTGTCAAATATTTTCACAAATGAGGAAGCTACAGAGCTGCAGGTTGAAAGCAAAAAAAAAAAAAAAAAAAAAAGTGAAGGAAAAAATTGTAATATTTTATAGGACAAAAGGGAGTATTTATGACTTTTTAAACAAAACCCCTCAATCCTCCCTCGTTAACCCTCCAATTTGGGGGTTAAAAAAATTAACAAAAGAGGGTTAAACAAACCCTCACATAACCCTTTATAACTCTCCCTCCTAAACCCCCACCCTCATACCAAACATGGTTTTGTTTCCCCTCACTTAACTCTCTTAACCCTTGATCCAATCAGACCCTAAATTGCTTTCTAAGATTGGTTTAGGGTAGTTTGCCTATATAAATTAATGACAAAGTCACATTGGATGGATGCCATCATACGTCTTCCAATTTTTCTTTCTTGTGTTACCTCTAGTTAGTTTGCTAAATTCTCATTGCCTTTTCATATCTCATATGCAGACGTTACTTTGATCTTAAAAGTTGAGTATGAGCCTATTAGACCTCTCTCCTCGTGCAATATTATTTGAATACTAGAGCACACATCATCTTCATCCAAGCCTTTTTCCATCAGAATGATGTTGCCTATAATTTAACTAAGCTGCATGAAAGATGACAAAAAATTTATGACCGAATGTCAACCTGATGTCAACCCTCTATGTTGATGTCAAATTCCTAGCCAAAGTAATTATGAGCATGAGAGGAGCCAAAGTAATTATGAGCATGAGAGAGTCCTCTCATGCCATAGAACCTTGACGACCAGTTAACAAGTAGATAGACCTACCTTTTGGATATGCAGTTTAAGCTCATACAACCAAGAAGCATCCTCCAAGTTCCCCTAGACTAAAAAGAGTCTAACTGTATAGACGAAGATGTAAGATGATATTACTTGCTATTGGGAATTGCATTAATCCTACGACACATTAAGCCATAGAGTGAAGGAATGAGAATCCCAACTACATTAATTTGTTTATACAGCCGTTACACAACTACTACATTAAACCAGGTCTCTAATTAACCTCCAACTAGAAAAGAAGAAAATGTTGCCCATCCAGATCCATTTGTAAACCGAAAGCAATGACCTACAAAGAGTAAATAGCATACTACATTTCGAGATTCCCAACACCATAAAAGTTCAGATTCTAAGAACTTCCTGAACATGTAATAGACAAACATCTTCACTTCCATTCAATAAAATCTGTTATTTCTCAGAAGTTGGAAAAACATGTTCATCACATCAAACAAGTCTCCTATAAGAAACTCAGGGCCTTAGTCAGCAAAGAGTCATCTCTTAGCCTTTCACAAATCCAGCTTAAGGAAATAAAATCTTAATTCATAAATATTATATAATGGAGCTCAAAAACACTGAAAGATGATTCACGGTGATAAATTATGATGTTTCTCAAGCCTATAAAAAACTATAAAGCAATCATAGTACTTGTTTAAAAACTACCTTAAACGTGATTCAAATAAACACTTCTATTTTAGCTAAAAAACCAAACAATTTACCGTGAGGTAATAATGAGCTGCAAACTTCTACATGAACATAATAACAAGATACTGATGGAGTAGACATATGAATAGGAAAAAAGAAATCACGACATACTAAAAAGTTGATGAGAAAGAACATACTAAATTACTAATCTTATATATAATACCAAAAGTTCTAGGCTTCACCGTGGAACTTCCATGTTCCAAAGGTGCCCTACTTCAACCTTATATATATATCAAAATATGTTTAAATTAACAAGGGGTAAAACATGTAAATTACACATCTTCCCACTAACACAATTAGTCACCACTAACAATTACATTTCCAACTAAAATAAATGTTCGTCAACTCAAAAATAAATACACTTTAAAATATTTATACTATTTCAAAATATGTTTGTCATTCATGTATACATTTAAAAACGGAGAAAAAAAAACACAAACAATAACACGTGCAACGCACGTGCACGACTTCTAGTCAAATACATAATAAGAAAATTTGTAGGGTCCATCGTAGAACTTTCATGTTCCAAAAGTTTCATTCTCCAACTTTATAAATATATCAAAATATGCTTAAACCAACTAGGGGTAAAATGTAAATTACATACCTCCCCATTAACATAATTATTAACCACTTATAATTACACACTTCCAGCTACAATAAATGTTCATTATCTCAAAAATAAGTTTACTTCAAAATATTTTATACTATTTCAAAATGGATTTGTCATGCAACTATAGAAAAAAACACAGACAAAAGAAACTTGTCCAATAAATGTTTACCAACTCAAAAATAAATTTACTTCAAAATATTTTATACTATTTCAAAATGGATTTGTCATGTAAGTATACATTTAAAAAAGAAAAAACACAAACAAAAAAGAAACGTGCAACGCACGTTCGCGACTTCTAGTTAGTTTAATGGAAAATTTGAAGATCCAATTTTTACACCAATTAGGCCTCATTTGGTTGGCGGAATCATGGGGTTGGGAAAGGAAAGTTATTTCTCCTATGTTTGGATGTCAAAAAAAAGTATGAGGAAAGAAAAATAAGGGCTTGTTTGGTAAATGGGATTTCGATTTCGATTTGGATTTGGAAATCCAAAATTCAAATCCAAATCTTGAATTCCAAATCCTATTTACCAAATACATTGTTTGGTTTGTCCATTGGATTTGGTTGAAATCCAAATCCATTGTTTGGATAAAAAAAATTGCCATTGGACTATAATAAAATAATAATTCATTAAGATTATAATAATAAATAAGATATTAATTAATTAAGATTATAATAAAATGTCACTAAATAAATTAGTAATTAAGATTATAATTATGATTAATAAATTAATAATTATGATTAAATTACAAAATTTAATTAACAAAATAATTAATTAATTAATTAAATATTATAATTATAATTATAATTATAGTTGGAACTTAGAAGTAATAATTAAATAATTATTATAATTATGATAATAGTTATGATAAATAAGTTATTAATTAAGACTATAATGATGATTAATAAATTATTAATTAAAATTATTATAATATATTAATTATAAAATTATAAATTATTAACTATGATTATAACACTAATTAAATTATTATTAATTAAGATAACAATAAATTATTAATTAACAAATTATTAATTAAGATTATAATAAGACTAGTAAATTATTAATCATGATTATAATTGGATATTAATTAATAAATTATTAATTAAGATTATAGTTATGATTCATAAATTATTATAATTATGATTAATAAAGTTATAAATTATTAATTAAGATTATTATAAAATATTAATAATAAAATTATTAATTAATAAATTATAAATTTAGATGATAATTACGATAACTAACTATTAGTTAAATTTTTTATAAATAATAACTAACTATTAGTTACAAAAAATTAATTTTTAAAATAATAATAATAACTAATTTTTAATTACCTGTTAGTTAATTTTTAATTAGTTATAAATTAAATATTTTTAAAAATAATAACTATAAATTTTTATTTAATAATTAATTAATTAAATGAACATTAATTAATTAAACTATTAGTCATAAAAAATTATTATTTAATCATTGATTAATTAATTAATTAATTTTTAATTAGTATTACCTAAATATTTAATAGAACAACGAAATTATTAAAAAATAACTAACTTTTTCCTCCAAATCCAGCTTTCTTTCTTCCAAATCCAATTTTTGGATGGTTTTTTCTAAGGGCACCACAAAAATTGTTTGAGGGCAACCCTTACTTGGGGGCAGCCCAAGAAGGTGGAGAATTTGCTAGGGGGCACCCAAATTTTGCTAGGGGACAGCCCAACCCGCCAAACCCTTCATTTCTTCTCATTACTCAAGAAACACTCTCTCTCCTCAAAAAGAAAAAAAAAGAGCTCTCTCCCTCTCCCAAAACCCTAATTTCTTCTTCTCCACTACTCCACTCCCAATTCCTCCACCAAGATTTCTTCCACAACATTCGTAGATTCGAAGAGATGACACGCAAGTCAAAGCAACCGGAATCTAGGTACGTTCTTCCCTAATTTTTTCAACAATTTTGTACATTCTATTCAAAACCCTAGAATATTTTTAATTCTCTAAAAAAATTTGATAAATTAGGTTTAGAATCTCTTTATGGTTCATGAAAGAAATTTTCGAACACAAGAAACCCAGATTTTATCTTGAAACCCTAACCCTAGAGCACGACAAACTAGCATGTCGTTTTTGGCCGTTCAGGTGGAATACAGTAGGACTGCCAGGCCTGTGGCAGTCCTAATGTAAATCAGGACTGCCACAGTCCTGGCAGTCCTCTTTCACAAGAGGACTGCCAGGACTGTGGCAGTCCTGATTTATATTAGGATCTTGGCAGTCCTCTTTCACAAGAAGACTGCCAGGACTGTGGCAGTCCTGATTTACATTAGGACTGCCAAAGGCCTGACAGTCCTTCTGTAATGGGATATAGGGGTGGGTAACTGCATGATTCTCATATGCGGGGGGTAACTGCATGTCCTAATTGTATGTTGTCCTGCAGTCCACCGGCCGCTAACAAAAGAATACGGTCCACCGCGTCAAAACGGAAGGAACGTGCGGGACGTCCTCTCGAGCGTCCGCTAACAATTTTCGAACCGGCGCCCCAAGCTCGGTCTCGGACGCCGCCACCGGCACGTCAAGCTCGGTCGAAGCAACGAGCTCCTACGCGTTCTTCCGATGACGACGACGACGTGCCAATTGGTCGACTCCTATCACGTGAAGGCGGTTCTGCTCCATCTGAGGAGGCCGGTCCTTCTGAGGAGGCCTGAGCCGCCTGTCCGTCCGTCCGGTTGCTCAATGTTGGTTTCTTTTGAGAACCACATTGCGTATGAAATACGGAAGAACCCGGTATGTACATGACGTTTGTAAGCTACCAGTTTAGTATATTATATATATATATATGTGTATTTCATAATTGTTATGTTTTTCTGTTGTTCGATATACAGAGGACATATCGTATCCTTAGGGCTGTGAGTCACGGGAAGAAAACCGTGTCCTGGCAGTTTGCAAGCTTATCGGAGGCCGTCCAGAGCAAAAATCATACCGAGCGGCTTGTACAATTTGGCACAAAACGCCTATCGGACAATGGATAGTGCCCTCATATCCGTCTTTGTGGAGAGATGGCACCCGGAGACCAACACATTTCATCTCCCAGCAGGGGAGATGACCATTACACTTGCCCGATAGAGTACTTCGTCAGTTTAGCTTTGTGAAAACTGTGCCGAAGCGCACACTACGACTGTTGGAGCCTCCACGCGGAACCCAACCTTTAAATTACAAACCGGCGGATTTCGACTAGGTGGCCGACTTTTACTCCGAGTGGCAACGACATGTACTTCGGGAATCTGAAAGACGACCGGTCACCCAGATGGCCGACTGCAGCGAGGACTACATGCCGTACTTCCTGGGGATCGGACATCCTAAGTTGTCGAACCCTACAAACCCGGGTCCCGTGGCCGTCGGAGCAATTGGAGCTCTTCCTTCCAAAAACGTCTTGTATGCTGGGTTGGTGAGGATGGTGAGTTCCGTATTTGTAATAAGACTGAAATTTCCATGTTTGTAGACTTAATTCATTTATACTTTCATTTTCAGTCTCAAAAGGTGAAGGAATTGGCCCAGACACTCCGGAGAGGTTGCCAAAGTGACACTAGTGTCGCGGTCGCCAACGAGCTTGATCGCATCGACGACGTGGTCGAGTTCCCCTTCATGAACAATAGGGAGTCTCGTTCAAAGGCCCGACATTATCACATGTAGTTGGATCTGGATATTTTTCTTGTTTGAAACTTAAGTTGGATGTGGAATGATATGTATTTTGAAGTTGAAGTAGTAGACAAGTTGGATATTTTGAAGTTGGACTTATGTTGGATATTTTAAAGTTGGACTTATGTTGGATATTCATGATATGTAGTTAGACTTATGTTGTTGTTTTCAAGTTGGATATTGTCTGAAATGTGCTTATGTTGACACTTAATTTGAAGTACTTATTTTGAAGTACTAGACAAGTTGACACTTATGTTGTTGGATATTTATGTGCTTGTGTTGTTATTTTAAAGTACTAGACTTATGTTGTTATTTTCAAGTACTTATTTTTAGGTCACAGAGTTCTAGTATCAGGACTGCCACCCCCCTGGCAGTCCTACATTGAAGTTGGACTGCCAGGGTGCTGACAATCCTAATTAAAACTTGCTGTTACAGCAAGTTTGAAATAGGACTGTCAGCACCCTGACAGTCCTACTTGAGTGTAGGACTGTCAGAGGGTGGCAGTCCTGATTATAAAACTCTGTGATGAGCTCCTCAAACTAAAGTTGGACTGCCAGGGTGCTAGCAGTTCTACTTATGAAACTCTGTGACAGTGTTTCTCAAACTGAAACTCTGTCCCAGAGACTTATAAATAGGACTGCCACCCCCCTGGCAGTCCTAATTCAAACTTGCTGCCAGGGTGCTGGCAATCCTTCTTCATTGTAGGACTGCCAGGGTGGTGGCAGTCCTGATACTGGATCGGATAATTTAACAAATTGGTATATTTACTCCATATAGATTAGTGGACTTCATATTTCACTGGATAACACAGATAGCACACAGGTAGACACATATAACACAGATAGCACACAGGTAAACACATGTAACACATATAGCACACAGGTAAACACATGTAACACAGATAGCACACAGGTAGACACATATAACACAGATAGCACACAGTAAACACATATAACACAAAATTTACTCCATATAGATTAGTGGACTTCATATTTCACTGTATACAAAAGTGGTCCTCCATATACAAAATGTCAAACTGTAAATATATCCATACTTAGTCGATTTCGACGTCGTAGTGGTCAGCAGGTAAGTCTCTTGGCTCCTCAAACTTCAACAACTTCTTACAATAGTTGATCTGATGAACGAAAGGTGTGGTCCAAGCGATGGCTTCGACCGGTGCTCTTTTGTACCAAACTGTTGAAGGTGGAGGAATCGGAGAATGAGCGATCATCTTTAGTATAACGAAGTGATCCCCGATCAGACCTATAGTACATAGGTTAGAATAACCGTGGTCCGTCGGAGGAGCGCACATCGGAAAGAATGTATTGCTAATATCCGGCGAGATAAGTACAACAGGTATCATGTACCTATTAGCAAATAAATAGCCGGCAGACGGGACTGACATGTAGTGGTCTTTTCCGGTAACACTGTCGGTGCAAGGGATACTTAACAACAAACTTGCAACCGTTTCTTCGCTTAGGATGCGGGAGTAGAATGGAAGACGAGTCTCTAACTCCTCGTACAGCTCCTGCCTCACCCGTCTCCATCCGTCTTTGTCATCATAACCAAGATGCCTTGCAAGCGCATGAAATCCGCAATGGCCATCACCGGGGACATCGACAATAGACCAAATGTAACTGCGAAGCTCAGGTTGAAATTTGTCAATATACAAACTCGTTGTTTGGCTTGCAACGGTATCTTCTCTTGGGAGGTCCATTTTCTCCATTTTTCGGCGAACGACAAGCTTGCCCTTCCGTGCAGGCGGAGGTTGTTGTAAGCTTCGTTCAACATGTTCAAAGGACGATGGATCTCTCTTAGTCGACCCCAGCCTTCTCTTCTGTGAACTAGTCAATCTTGTTTGAGGCCTGCCTTTAGGATTGGAAACAACGGACGACTCATGCATTCTAGTAGTCACCGGACATGCAATTTCTTGGATTTTAAGCTCAATGGACATCTGTTCCACTCCTACTGAGGCACACCACCTTGCATGGAGAAGTTTTACTTGTGGCAAAGAGAAGAAATCATCGTCCGTCTTCACCAGGGGGATCATAGACAACTGCCTCCAACGTTGATCAACAGCATCTACTGGAATAGGAATGGATTCACGGCGATATTCATTAATCTGATGTGCACAAGGGAGGCCCAGTGTATGTCGATATACACACCCGCAAACCTCGGGGTCAAACCCGACAAACTTTGACCTTTCAATCTCATCAACTATTAATGCCAACGCCTTGTGAGATACCACGCGCATTAAAGCATCTAAGAGTACTTCCTTTTTATGCTCATGCTTGACTATATTCAAACTCATCTCAAATGATGCCTTAATTTCATTCACCGTCCGGTCTACTGATAAATGTATAGCTTGCCAAACAGAGACAAAGTTGCCGAGAGATGATTTTAGGTGTCTCTTCAATAAAGAGTGCTCCTTCGACACGGTTGGTAGTTGTCGTACCGTAATGCTTCACCACATTCGACCATGCTAAGACGAATTGTTCTTTGTGCGGTTCAACCATGTATCTTTGATGTAAGAAATACATGTCGGCTCCCTCGTCTCCCACTTTTGCTTGAACAAGTACCATGTGGCGTCGTAACTGGCAATCGTAGAGGCTCGCCACACACAATTCTAATCATTGTAGCATTCGTCAAAAATTTGCATGTCAATTTTACCATCCTCCTTCCGAAACTTTAACTTACATTGGGCTTGAATATTACGATTGACATGCCAAGTGCATAGCAATGTATCCGCTTGAGGAAAAACAATGCGAATAGCATTAATTAGGGCATACTCTCTGTCGGTAACAAAAACTGACGGCTCTGTATGACCGGTGTAAAGTATTTTCAGTTTCTCCAACGCCCATGTGTAGTCTTCAAGTTTCTCACTCTTCATGAAGCAAAATGCCACTGGAAATATTTTCCAAGTAGAGGTGAACCCAACAACATGAAAGAGAGACATCTTGAACTTATTGGTCTTGTACGTGCAATCAAGGACTAACACGTCGGCAAAAGACCTGGCCAAACTGGTGCAATCGGGATGAGCCTAGAAGATTAAAATTACTTCATTACTCTGGGAATGTCTTCGATGGAACTCAACATAATGATTATCGGCAAGCAACTTGAGCACTTCTTGCATCGCCATTCTTGATTTCGTCCGGACAACGTTTGAAGAAGATAGGACGTTGTATATTGACTTCATTGTAGACTTGTTCTTCTCATCTTCATGTCGTATGACGGAATATATTTGTCTCGGTGCAACTCCGGAGGTGGACAAGTCTTCGACTATCTTCTTCTCCGTATTGTTCAACTGTCCGACATACGGATGACCCAATAGTGTCTCGGCAATCTCATGGTTGTGGGTTTCATTCTTCACTTTTACTGTCCATTTTCCTTCTTCGTTTCTAATATGTATCGTGAATGGACAACCACATTTTCTCGTTCCAACATTTTTTTTGGAACTTTACTCTGAATAACTGTGTTTTTCTTGTGCGTTCTGAACACACCACCTCTTTCACAGCCAAGAACTACAGTTTGTCGTCTCGGACGATTTCGGGCCGATCTGGATATCACTAGAACTATGTTGTTTTCCTCGTCCAACTTCTCGACACCAATGTACCGCACCCTCGCTTGATTCAAAACAAATATCGGTCCAGAATAAATGGGCTACATTGACTGCAATTGGAGCCGGTACCGCAAAATCGGAAGATCTCAAGTCCTACAATAGAACTTATAAGTTAGTACAATTAGACAACATCATAAAGCAAATAGGTTTCATAGATTAGGACTGCCAGAGAGGTGGCAGTCCTTCACAATAAGTTGGACTGCAGGCCCCTGGCAGTCCTACATATGTGTAGGACTGCCAGGCTCCTGGCAGTCCAACTTATTGTGAAGGACTGCCACCTCTCTGGCAGTCCTAATCTATAATCTGGACTGCCAGAGAGGTGGCAGTCCTCTGTGTCACAACACGAATTTTCACCCAATGAAAAGTTAAAATTTAGTTACCAAGAGGGCTTCCGATGCATCAAAGTGTTCTTCGGACGTGGCGGGAAGAGAGTATACAACATTTGATGATCCCGGTTGTTCCATGTTCAATATTTTTCTACATTAAACACATAATTCAACTTTTATATGTGAAATTCATGTTTAAAATATTAAACATATATTAATTCGATGACTTACCAATAAATGGGAGAAGTCAATGACCTAGAGTTGAGGGAGAGAAAAATTTTGGAAAAAATGTAAGTTGGGGAAAAACTTGGGGTTAAATTATTTGACCTAGAGTTGAGGGAGAGAAGAAAAGAGTTGAGGAAGAAAAGAAAAGAGTAGAGGGAGAGAGAAAAAGGAAACAAAAGTTAGTATTTATATCTTTGCTTGGGCTAGCCCCAAGTAAAAAAATTTGATGGCAAACTTGTAATATTTTTGAACTTTTTTGGGCTAGCCCCTAGCAAAAAGGGTGGTGCCCTTAGAAAAAATCTTTTTGGATTTGGTCATACTTTCCATCCAAATCCATCTCCAACCAAACATAGAATTCCATAGATTTGGCTCCAAATCCATATATCCTAAAGTCCAGCTCCAAATACGGTTTACCAAACGGGCCCTAAGGGAAACTAGTTCCCCACATCCAATCAAGAATTAACTTCACTATAGGGAATTCATTTTTCCTTCTAATTTCCTTGTCCTCTCCATGTTAGCCCAATGATTATATCATGTTTTTGAATATGGCTAATCAATTAAGTTTAACATAATAACATCACTAATATTCATGTAATCACTATCATGTTGCTACTTAAACTTAGCATTGTCCTAATGTTAGCATTGTCCTAAATGTTCTATATCATATTTCTATGTTTGGATCATAATGCATCATACTGCTTTGTTCTTCTAACATGTATTTGTAGACATGCTGTAAGCATGATCAAACATGATCAAACCAGGACATATGCAATAGAGAATTATTGATGGGCCAAAGACGGCGTTATACAAGAAGATTTCTCTGAACCGCCTAACGACCTATCCGGGGCCTCGCATTGGGGGTTCCGCTGCCCGGTCAGCGGACAAGGGTCGAGGGGGCAGCGCCCCCCCCCCCCCCGTCAGGGGTTCGGGGGCGAAGCCTCCGAAAGGTATTCAGATTTCCAGATCTGTTTATCTTTGAACGACCGCCGTCAAGAGAAAAAGGCGTCTTCAAGTCTGCTCAAAGGCGTCATCAAAGGGCTCTTGGTTTTCCTATTTCTTCAATGTATTTTTCATATTTATTGAGTCTAGGAATACGATGTACACTGCATCGTACTGGCAAATAGGCTACCCAAGAAACGTTTTCAAAATACCCTTTCATTTTGAAAACAAGCCCACTTACAAAAGCCCAAACTACTTCCTAACTGTTTGACTTTTCAAAAAGTCCAAAAACTAATTTGCAAAAACCCTAACAGAACCCTAGCAGAACTCGGCCCGAATTCGGCCAGAGTTCGGCCAGAGTTCGGTTAGTGAACGTTGCTTTTTGAACTTGGTCTTCCTGCAGTTACGGATCCCAACGAGATTTTCTCATAGAGTTCTGTCCGAATTTTGCCCGAATTCTGTCAGAATTCTGCCTTTGGAAAAACTATAAATAGAGAAGGATTTCGATCATTTCAATTCACTCAACACTAATTCACTTTCATATCTCTTCTCTATAAGCCTACTACTTCTTCCAAAGTGTTCTGAGCTATTCATTTTCAAATCCCAAGCCAGTTACAATCCTCTAGTCGATTTGCCAGTGCGGTACGGTCTAGAAGTTTCAAGAGCGGTTGTAATCAGAGGCTTGATTGAAGGTAGACACTTCACAATTGAAGTTGGTCGAGTACTTCGGATCAAAGCTCGCGTTGTAGAAGTTGCAAGAACTTCGGATGAAAACTTGTGGTGATTTTCCATAGTGGATTCAACTGGAAGCTAGAGTTCTTCCGACTGGACTAGTCCTCACAAGAGGAAAACCAGTATACATCCTTGTGTTTGCGTTTGCTCTCTACTCTCTACTTTTCATTTACATATCTGTGATATATTGTCTGTGATCTTGTTACTAACATTTTTAAATAGTTAATTTCCGCTGCCTACTCTATTCACCCCCCTCCCTCTAGAGTATTGCGCTTTACAACTCGTTCCTACAATCGGTCCTACACTCCAAACACCGGCAAGAAAAATGGATGAAAATTGCAGTTTCCCAAGGAAAAGAAAAGAACAAAGAATTGATTTCCTTTCCTTTCCTTTCCGCGAACCAAACATGGCCTTAGTATCTATAATACAAGTACATAATGACTGAACAACCCATAAATCCAGTTCAAAACAATCGAAAATATCCAATTTTATACTAATTAGTAACATAGAACTAGAAACAATCGAAAATATCCAATCTTACTAAGCAGTAGAAAAAGAAGCTTTTGATAGGGATTTTCTCATCTAGTAACAACTAACCAAGTTTTAAGAATTAGCGCATACAAGTATAAAGACAAGTGATCTAACAACCCTATTTTGGGGATTTAGTTTAGTTAATCCACAAAAAAACCTGCCAAAAAAGTTTGAGGTAACAACGTGGGACATAAAAAAATTCAGTTTTTTTGGGTTCTCACCTATTTTCAAAGAAGGTTGAGAAGATCAAACTTTTACACAAATTAGCACATAAAGGTAGAAAAACGAGAGAGCTAACAACCCTATTTTCAGGAATTTTCTCACCCATTTAAGATTGATCCACTCCAGAAAGGAAAAAAAAAAAAAAAAGCTAGAGAAGATGCATTTTTTTTTTCACCAATTAGCAAATAAAAGTAATAAAAAAAAAAAGTGAACCAACAACCCTAATTTGGAATTTTTCTAGTCGATCTAGTCGACAAGATCCAACATTTACAGTAGAAAAAGGAGCTGACCTTGGTTTGGAAATCGACGGCTTTGGCCACCGCCTTGTACACAGAAGTAACGGTCTCCTCGAAACCCTTCTTGAGAGGGACCGACGAGTCGACCCACACCCCGTTGGCGAATGCGACGCGGGGCCCACCGGCTGCCGAGCCGTCGGCGAGAACGAGGCCGATGGTCTGGGTCGAGAGGGACTGGAGGTCGGCGGCGGAGGGGGATCCGACGGTGGAGAGGATCTGGGCGAGCGTGGACCCCGCCGACCCCGTGGCCAGGAGGGAGAGGACGGCGTGGAGGGAGAGCGGGGAGAGCACCACGTTCCGGTCGCCAGCGGAGGCGGACACGTGGCGGGAGAGCCGGAGGGAGAAGGAGCTCTGGTTCGCAATGGATTCTCGGAGGTCCATTATGGGGAAAAATTTTCTGATTTTTCTTTTACTTCTGAACGAAGAAAGTGGAAAAGAAGAATGAAAAAGAAGAGAAGAACGAGACTTTATAGCTAATGGCTTCTTAAGTATAGTGTTTAGATATTTTTGGTACTTTAATTTCTCTATTTCCTAATTTTATAAATTATTCTTTTAAGCATCTTTTTTACAATTTTAAAACATATGGAAACTATTTCAAAAATATATCTTTTATTACAAATACCCAATTTAAATATTTATATTTTGAAATATTCTTTTGAAAGGGCAGCGATTGCTTCAAAGTTAACAAAATGTGTTTCAAAAAATAATATATAATGTATAGATGCCAAAATCGGACAGCTGTCAAAAAAATTCAAACATTATAGTTGGAGTGTCATTATGCTATAATTTATATAACGCTGTATAACTAAATTTATTAGGGGCGAAACAATTTTGATATTTTTGTGAATATTCAAGATTCTTAAAATTGTAAAAAATTTAATGTCATGCTCAGGACTTATAAAATTTTGACAATCTTTATTTTTTAGGACTTTTTGTCAATACTAATTTTTGGCACGAGTGCCAAAATTGTCTCTAGTATTTTTGGTTGTCTATTTATCTTATTTGCCTTGGACCGATAAGAAATATGCCTAAATTGTAAAACGAAAATTTCTACCAAAAATGATCTCTTACCTCTTCTAAAATTAAACTCCATCCGTCCTAACAAAGTCTAAAATTTTGTCTACATGCAAATATCGACTCCACTCTATTCGAAACTTAGGCAAAAATTAAACTATTTAGAAAAAATTATAATTTAATTTGGGCTAAGCAATTATGATTTATGAACCGAATGAGAAGAGATGGATATATTCAAATTATATTTAAAATATTTTAATATAATATTAATTTTTATCTATCTTTTTTAATAATATTATAAAAAATTGTTACGTGATGTGACAAGTATCTTGCTTTTGTTTGACTTTGTGTATATTTTATGGGACACCACACCAAGCACCTAAAGAGGTGGACACTTTATGTCCTAATCTACTTTTTTTTTTAATGTAAGGTTTATTTAACAAGGTTTTAAACCCTTCTTCTTCTCCTTCGGACAAAAAAATTCAATAATTTTTTCTTTCCCGGAATGGATCTCCGGGAGTCGATTGCGCACCAGACCTCCTTCTCTCTCCGGCTCTCCCGGCACGTGTCCTCCGCCGCCTCCGGCGACCGGAACCTGGCGCTCTCCCCGCTCTCCCTCCACGCCATCCTCTCCCTCCTGGCCGCGGGATCGGCGGGGCCCACGCTCGCCCAGATCCTCTCCGCTGTCGGATCCCCCTCCGCCGCCGGCCTCCGCTCCCTCTCCTCCTGGTCCGTCGGGTCCGTGCTCGCCGACGGGTCGTCCGCCGGCGGGCCCCGCATCGCGTTCGCCAACGGGCTGTGGGTGGACTCGTCGGTCTCTCTGAAGAAGGGTTTTGAGGAGATTGTTACTTCTGAGTACAAGGCCGAGGCCAAAGCCGTCGATTTCCAGAGCCAGGTCGTGCTTCTTCTCTTTTTCTACTCTCGTTGTGTGTGCTTCTGCTGTATAGATTGGATCTTGGTGATTGTTTCGAAATGGGTTCTTCTTAGATTACTTGTTTAAAGTGATAGTTGGTGTAAAGATTGAATCTTTTCTACCTGACATCGTGTCGGAAAAGGTTTGGACACAGTACGGACACTCCCAAAAAAATGGTACCAATGTCCCGTAGACTTGACTGTATTGAGTCTTGTATCCGTGTTGAGTCGTGTAAAATAAACCTATAGACTTTAGATAATTGAATCTCGGAGACACTGAATTGAAGATGAACTTAGTGTGGTAGTCTAATGTGCCGGTCGGCGCAAGTGCATAGAGCTGAGTTTGCGACTGAGCTAAATACTGAGGGAATCAAAACTCAGAGTTGTTGAGTTGAAGATAAAAAATAAAATAAAAAAGAATTGGTGTAAGTGCATGGAGCTGAATGTGACACCGAGCTAAAGATCAAACTTGAGTATCGAATTTCTGAATTGAAGATAAACGAACTCTTATGGTTTGGTCAGCGTAAGTCCACAGAGATGAATGTGCACTGATCTAAAGAAGGAGGAAATTTAATCTTGAAGTTGCTGAATTGGAGAAACACTTAATCTAATGTATTCGTTGGCATCATAGCACCAGAGAGAATTTTCCACCAACCTAAAGACCGCGGGAATTGAATCTCAGACTTGTCAAAGTGAGGAGGCACAAAATACTCATTATTCATTTTCAGTTAAGAGACCATCGATCTGAATTGAGCAGTAAAGAGGCTATGATGAAGAAAGCCTCCATCCTAATCTTCCGTTAGCAGAAGAGGTGGACCAGCACATTAGCTTCGAAGGGCTGGTTTGGACGACTGCATCCTACGATACAGTCTAAACATCATTAGTAATTAATGATGTATCTTCTTTACTAATGTGGAACTGAAAACGACCCTTTTTTAGGATAAACGGTGCGAAAAACCATGCGTTTCACTAATGGTAATTAACTAAACAAAGACCCAAATACAAGAAGATAAACTCCTGGAGAAACAAAGGAGAACAAATACAAGATAAAACTCTCATACAAAGTCGGAACGATCTCCCTGCTAGTAGCATCTTGCTTATCCAGTTGATGCTACTTAGAGTTCCAGTTTCGAGCATGAAGCTATCTTAATTTGGGGAGCATAGTTTTGCTAGTCGGTTTTGGAATTTCGGTGGACAATATCTCCCAACTTTTAAAGGAATGTTTGGATATCAACCAAAATTGGATTAAATTTAAGGGAATCACATAGTGAGCTCAATGGATTGGACTACTTATGAGTCTCTCAGATTGTGGTGAACCAATTGTTTGGGTGACTGTCAGGTTTATCAGATGGGGGGATTCGTCACCAGTTCATGTGAGCTCAATCTTTAATCTCAAATTTGTTTTGTGCAAGTTGAGCGCAATGATTCGTTGTACTCAATCTGAAGGGGAGATATAGAGAGATAGTAGTAGCTATTGTAGCAACAACATTAGGATAGTAGCAGCTACACCATGCAACAACCACAGTAATACAACAGGAGTAGCAGCAACAGAGCACCAACAAATGATCAGAGTGGTTGACAACAACGCTCAATGGAATTTAGAGTGTCAGTCTGTAAGTTTGTGTTCTTTTTAATTGATTTGGTAGTTAGAGTTCTTTTTTTAAGAACTTGTACATGTTCCCAAGAGTTCACCTTTAGAGGAAGTGTACAGAAATAATATAAGTAATCAGTCGGATTACTAGTTGATTGGCTTAGTCAACCTGTTTTTTGTGTAAAGAATTAGGTTAGGTTTAGATCTTGGTGTTCGAAGTCATTTGGGTCATTGTTAGTGTAATCCTCGATTTATAAATAAGATGAAACTGCCACGTGGGGAGTATACCTCCTATTCTCTCAAATTGTTTCTCTCTACAAATTTAGGTTTGCCAGCATCGATTCTCTTCCCACATCTCTCATTTCTATTGCTATATGGAACTTTTAAAAGGTGTTTGGGTGATATGACTTCTAGTCGTGCAGCACTTAGTTGCTGGATTCTTTCAACGATATCTTGGTGATCATTCTACTATTATTTTTACATTCATTCATATTTTTTTTTTATTATCATTCTACTATTAGATTGTATGGTGAAGCATGTTTGAATGCAATAAAATCATTAGCTTGGGTAGTAACAAGTACTCAATTTAGACGAGTTTGTCATGTTGTGTCAACTTATATTCAGATGAGAGATTTTCGATGCGATATTAATTTTACCTGCACGGAGGGATAGGTTTTGTTACAATTTTCTTTTTTCGTTTTCTGGTTATAAATATGAGTATTGACAATAATGATTATTTTTCTCGTATTCTTATGTTGTTTGTGAAGGCTGATGAAGCAAGAAAAGAAATTAACTATTGGGTGGATAATGCGATGAATGGTCTCGTCAAAGAGCTTCTTCCTCCTGAATCTCTTGACAGCTCTACTGTCCTTGTTCTTTGCAATGCACTATATTTCAAAGGAGCCTGGGAGAGAAAGTTCGATGCATCTATGACGGAACACTGGAAGTTCTATCAACTTAATGGAAGCTCTGTGCGAGTGCCCTTTATGTACAGTAGAGAAAAACAGTTCATCTCCTGCTATAACGGTTTCTCGGTGCTGAAGCTTCCCTACGAGAAAGGTGCGGATAGAAGACAGTTCTCAATGTACATCATTTTACCAGATGAACGGGATGGCCTTTGGAACTTATCAGAAATATTGAGTTCAGAGCCTGGATTCCTAGATCGTTATCGGCCATGGGAAAAGGTGCCGGTGAGGGAATTCAAGATCCCAAGGTTCAAGATCTCTTTCGAGCTTGAAGCGTCTGAAGTCTTAAAAGGAATGGGTATGGTATTGCCTTTCTCCATGGAGGAGGCTGACCTGTCCGAGATGGTGGATTGTTCAAAGGTTTTCCGAGAAGGTTACAATCTTTATGTATCTAAAATTTTCCATAAATCTGTAATCGAGGTTACTGAGGAAGGGACTGAAGCTGCTGCTGCTACTGCCGCTGTTATGTGCGTGTTTGCGTCAGCTGTGTCATCTTCACCCCCTGTTAATTTCGTCGCAGATCACCCGTTCATTTTTGTGATCGCAGAAGACTTGACCGGAGTGGTGTTGTTCACTGGGCATGTGCTTAATCCTTCACCGACAGGCTAGGTACATATCGTTGGAGATTGTAATGAGTTTATGTTCATCATGCAATTCCTGTAAATATTTGAGCAAGCGCCTTTATAAATATATTCTGTATATATTGAAAGTGGTGAAAAATGTTTTGGAGAATGAGTTAATCATCACGCAGTTCCTGTTAATTATAAAAAAAACAGAAAATTTCATATAGAGTAAAGAAATTTAACGAAATTATAAAAAAAGTAACAAGTTTTGGATATTTGTATTTTGGGTAATGAAACGACAATTCCCATCGTGCACGCTAGGGAGAGCCATAGGTGATGGCGTGTGCGATTAGGAAGAGAGTAGGAAGAGCCATCAAGGATGGCGTGCGGAACTATGACAACTAGGAAGAGCCATCAACGATGGCGCGCTCCACTTGACCCATCACCGAAGGGCCATCAACGATGGCGTGCTCCACTAGGTTACTAGGAAGAGCCATCAACGATGGCACGTGCCTAGGATCAGCCATCAATGATGGCGCCAGTGTAGCCCTTAATAAGGACATTTTGGAAGTGTATTTTTTCGTGTTGTTTTAATTTTTTTTTGTGTTAAGTAAAAAGAAATCATATAAACATGCTTACTAAAGGTGTTTTCGTCACAAGTTGACAAAAAATTTCCATGACATTTTTTCCTTTCGTTTGAAGCGAGCTAATAAATAATTTTGTAAAAGAAATGCCTTTAACAGTGACCTAGTGGAGCTAATAAATATTTTTTTCCAGGACATGTTTTCGTCACAAGTTAGGACATGTTTTCGTCACAAGTTATAACACGGGCTACACTGGCGCCATCATTGATGGCTGATCCTAGGCACGCGCCATCATTGATGGCTCTTCCTAGCGACCTAGTGGAACCTAGTGGAGCCTTCGGTGATGGGTCAAGTGGAACGCGCCATCGTTGATGGCGCTTCCTATTTGTTATAGTTCCGCACGCCATCCTTGATGGCTCTTCCTACTCTCTTCCTAATCGCACGCGCCATCACCTATGGCTCTCCCTAGCGCGCGTCATGGGGATTGTCGTTTCATTACCCAAAATACAAATACCCAAAACTTGTTACTTTTTTTATAATTTCGTTAAATTTCTTTACTCTATATGAAATTTTCTGAAAAAAAATTATTGTTTGATGGTTGTATGTTACAGGAAACTACAAAGAAGAGTATCGTTTATGAGGAGATGTTTAATGGGGCCGGATCTATCTTATGGGCCGATACATGTGGCCCAACATGCCCCAATATATTGGGTCGGATTAGTCCGGGCCCAAGATCAATCGTAACACATGGACCAATTTTTTGGACCGAACATATGTCGGGTTGGGCTAATCCGGCCAATAAATAATGCTAACTTTGTGTATTGGAAAATTGAATATTTAAATAATCACGCCCAACCTGGCCCAAATGGAGAAGTGCCAAAAATTTCTGATCTCGATGTAAATTTGAAAATTTGAACAGACATTCTTGGAATATCAAACCAACTTGTAGACAATTTAAATACAAAACCCTAGTTTGTAACACTTCCCAATACAAAACAACATATGTTATTAAGTTCCCCACTGGCCACTTCCCTCCTAAACTGCACCGCACGAAAAGTCACAGACTCTCTTCTCATTCTATTGGTATTTACTGTCTTCATTCTGCACTACTCCATCACCTTCAACATGGTGTGGTTCTACCTTATCCTAGCTCTTCTCCCTCTCATGGGTCTTCATGGTAAGCACACCATTCATTTCTACCTATATATATTCTCTTTCATACTTCATTTCCATGTAACAAACAGAGCACCACCATTGTAGTTGTACTCTTGAGCCCACTTTGGCAATTGGGAAATACATGCTGAAAGAGATTGCACTGCACTCTCTGTTGTAGGCTTGTAGCCATCTCTCCATGGCTTCCAACTTGAGTTTGTCCTTTGACCCATCTCCCCATTCCTAGCTTAGAGTCAGCTGTCATTAGTAAGGAACTGAATGGGTTTGTTTAACTTCAAAAGTAGCTAATTAGCGTTTAGACCCTAGATTTAATTTATACCGGCTTAGAGTTTAAGCTCTGACATATCCAATTGAAAATTTTGATCAACCTGGATTTTTTTTTCCTCTATACCCTCCTTTCCGGCATGTGTTGGTTGCTGCGCTTGTACTCATGTTAGGGTACAGTGAGAAAAAAGAAAACCAAAATAAAAAAAAAATTTAGGATCCAAACTTTTCAATTGGACATGTCAGTTCTTAAACTCTAAGCTGGAACAAAATCCAGGGTGTATACCCTAATTAGCCCATTTCAAAAGTTGATAACTCACCATCCAACTTTTTTTGGATGGTAAGAAACTCTCTAGAGGTTTCAAGGATATTTGCTAAAATGATGGTATTTTGTGAGGATTTTGCTATCATTGTTGGGTGAGTTCAAATAGATGGATCTTGAGACTCATCTCCTGAGAGCAAGTAAATTATGGGGATGGGTTTTGTAACTAGTGTCTACTTCTTTCCTTTTGTGATTGTTAGAATTAATTGTTTCATTCATGTTACTAATTAACTTACTACATCATGTGTTGTTATAACTTAGGAATTAATATCCAAGAAGAGCCAGAAGCAATACTCGTGAGCAGGAAGCTCTACTCACCTAGCGAGTTCACTCCTGCACAAGGAACATCCTTCGACTTCGTGCCGAATCGTTCCCCGCCTGAACTCGCTCCGGATTCCCCCTCCGTTGCTTCTCCTCCGTCCCCCTCTTTGGCACCTACCGGCTCCCCCTCGTTGGCGCCCGTGCCGTCGCCAGGGGCCGCCAATCGGCGCAGGGCGTTGTGGTGCGTGGCGAAGCCATCGGTGCAGGTCGAGCAGCTGCAGGAGGCAATGGACTACGCCTGCGGGGAGGGAGGGGCCGACTGCGAGGAGATCAGGCCTGACGGGAGGTGCTACTACCCTGACAATTTGGTCGCGCATGCTTCGTTCGCTTTCAACAGCTACTGGCAGACCAAGAAGGGCGTTGGAGGGACTTGCAGCTTCGACGGGGCCGCCATGCTCATTGATTCTGACCCGGGTATGTATAGCATATGTGATGGTCTTCTTGGTCTGTGTTTTCTGTTTCTTTCACTTGTCACACTAATAAACATGGAAACTCAATTGTTTGTGCCTACTAATATTGATATAGATACAATGCTAATTGTCTAATTCCATGTAGTTTGCCATTTTCTTAGTGTTTGGCCATTGTGTTATATCCTTCATATTGTTGGGAACGAAGCGCGAAAAACGTTCCCCAAACCAGAAAGCCCTGCGAGAGAACCGAGCAAAAGCACACATACTCCTAAGTTCATATCTGTGTGGTTTGTGTGCTTTTGCTCGGTTCTCTCGCAGGGATCTCTGGTTTGGGGAAACGTTTTTCGCGCTTCGTTCCCAACAGATATGAACTTAGGGTTATGCATTTGGTCCAGAAGGGTATTGCTCTAGATACAAGATATACGAGAATTATTACACATTGCATTGAGAAAAAAATATTGTCACAGTCTTGATCACATCTTCTAACTAGAGGACTGATATCCCAAACTTTTTTGGATTGTCTACTACTCATAAACACTGTGATCTGCCACTTACATTGACAACTTGGATTGTTTTATCCTATGGCTTTAAATCATAGTTTTGAATATCGGCTGATACGGTTCGATGCGGCCGATAACGATACGGTTTGGCATATCCCGATCCGATACCTATCGATACTGATACTGACCGATACCGATATTGGCCGTCTCTTTTTCTGTCAATTCGGCGAAGAAAATTGAACAAAAGAGACCAATCAACAAGGGTGTAAAAAATAGTAAAGTTGTAAAAGCATGTAAAAGAAGTAAATTTATCCATCGTAAGTAAACCAATCTCCAAGAGTGACTACTATTTCATTCAATTCCAAAAATTATGCCTAAATGTATAGAATATTTTTTCTAAAATTTTAATCATTTATTAATACTTATTTTGTTTCTGATACCAAAAAATCCAATACTCCGATCCGAAACTACCGGTACTGCCGATACTGATACCCATAGGAATTATCCGATACTGATTTCGATATTGATATTGCGAACCTTGCTTTAAATTTTATACAACTTAGTGAATATTATCGAAAAACCTACCAGTTGCATAGTGTACCACTACAACTGTAAATGAAATGAATGCGAAGTTACTGGAAAAATGAATCAAAAACAGGTAGGTGTGAGTTTTCTGAGTTACATCAGTAACTAATACCTCTGCCAAAACAAAAGGCTAAGCAGTAACTCTGCCAAAACAAATGGCCGGACAAAGAGAAGCTTAATAGGTTCTATTCTAAGTAGCAAATGTTAGAAATTTTATTGTACCCTGTCGATTCATGAGATGAAGAACATAAATAAAATTGCGGAAGCGTACCTGAATCCATTGCTAGGCTTGATGGATCTTGAAGCGATCGTCTCTTTATTGGGTTCGATCTTCCAACTTGCTAAGACCCTTAATGACAAAGGTGAATCCGAATCCTTTGTCCCTCTCTTTCTGTTGATGGGATGCAGAAGAGAAAAAGAGAGAACCTTCTCTTTGGTGGCCGTATGAGTTGGGGACCATAACCCTAATGAATACACATATTTATATATGTGTTGATATTTCTAATTTGGCCCCTCATCAAATTAGAATTATCTCCGGTATCTACACATTAATTCCATGACAATTATACCCTTAAGCCAATTTCCAAATAGACCACTTTAATTTGGCTTAATTATTTAGATAGCCCAACACAATTAATTTTACATGTGTGGCCCATATTATTGAATAATTCCAACAATCTCCCACTGGGCCACATATGTAACCTTATAATTGTGTTAACCTTAGTGAGCTCATAAATTGCTATCTTAATTCTTAGGGTATATCCGGACAATCTCATCCATTAACCATATCAATATAGGATCAAAGCGGCATTCGTCACATATAGCGTAACTAAACCATCAATGGTCACATATACCAATATAGCTAAATGACATAGATCAATCATGAATGTGTAGCATGGAAATTACACGCAATGTGATCAATACATGTCTATTTCCAACTGGTCCTCCTTAACTTTAGTGAGATCAATACTTTAACATAATGAAAACATAATGAACTGAATTTCCATATATCTGATCAGATAAATATCCAAAAAATACTTTAATACATAAATGTGTCCAAAACCAAATAGCACCCAAATACATAAAATACAAACTCCCACTAAACTGACATATCATCAAATGAGATAACACCCATATGAGCAGTGTGCTCATGAAAGACCTTGGGTGGTAACCCTTTTGTGAGCGGATCCGCTAACATGGAGTTTGTCCCAATGTGCTCTATGGACACTTCACAATTCTGAATTCTCTCCTTCACAACTCGAAACTTTATGTCAATATGCTTTGACTTATACGAGCTCCTGTTGTTATTAGAATATAGTACTGCTGATTTATTGTCACAATATAACTTAAGTGGTCTTTCAACACCCTCCAAATGCGCAGTCCAGTGACAAAATTTTGCAACCATATTCCATGATTAGATGCCTCAAAACATGCTATAAACTCTGCTGCCATAGTGGACGAAGCTATGAGTGTTTGTTTGACACTTTTCCAAGATATAGCTCCTCCAGCTAACATGTAAACATAACCTGACGTGGATCTCCTGCTGTCTTGGCATCCAGCAAAATCGGAGTCGAAATACCCTATGATCTCCAGCTGATCCGATCTCCTATAAGTGAGCATGTAATCCTTTGTTCTCTGTAAGTATCTCATGACCCGTTTGGCTGCTTTCCAATGATCCATCCCAGGGTTACTTAAATATCTGCCTAGAATTCCAACTATATACGCAATATCCGGACGCGTACATACCTGAGCATACATTAGACTCCCCACAGCTGATGAATAGGGGATCAATTGTATTTTCTTAATTTCAAGGCTATTTTTAGGGCACTGATTGAGACTGAACTTGTCTCCTTTAGCGACTGGGGTGTCACCTGGTTTGCATCCTTGTATGCCAAATCTTTTAAGCACTTTATCGATATAGCTCTTTTGTGATAATCCAAGAATACCTCGAGAACGATCTCGATGTATTTGAATTCCTAATACAAAAGAGGCGTCACCAAGATCTTTCATCTCAAAGTTATTTGATAGAAATTTCTTAGTGTCATGCAATATGCCTATATCATTTGTGGCAAACAGTATGTCATCAACATACAAAACCAAAAAAATAATTTTACTCCCACTGAATTTGTGATACACACAATCTTCAACAACGTTAACCTCAAAATCAAACGAGGTAACAACTTGGTGAAATTTATAGTACCACTGACGAGAAGCTTGCTTGAGTCCATAAATAGATTTTGTCAATTTGCAAACCATATTCTTTGGATCTCCCGACACAAAGTTTTCTGGCTGCACCATATAAATAGTTTCGTCAATATTACCATTGAGAAATGCCGTTTTGACATCCATTTGATGTAACTCAAGATCAAAATGTGCAACAAGTGCCATGATTGTTCTAAAAGAGTCTTTCGAAGAAACCGGAGAGAAAGTCTCTTTAAAATCAATCCCTTCCTTTTGAGTAAAGCCTTTAGCTACAAGACGTGCTTTATACTTATCCACATTACCCTTCGAATCCTTCTTGGTTTTAAATATCCATTTACAACCAATGGGCTTCACATCTTTTGGTAATGGGACAAGTTCCCAAACTTTATTGTCTTGCATGGACTTATACTCCTCATTCATTGCATCAATCCACTTTTGAGAATTGGAACTTTCCATGGCCTGACGGAAGTTGATTGGATCATCTTCCAATATTTCATGGTCTTCCTCATGTTCCTGGAGAAATATAATAAAATCATCCGAAATTGTATTTCTCCTTTCTCTAGTGGACCGTCTTAATGGCATCAATTCTTGAGGTTGTTAAGTTTGTTCCTCAGGAACAACTGCCTCATCTTGATGGGGGGTGCCTCTATGTTGTCTTGTTGAGGTAGCTCAACATCGACTTGTAGAGGTAAATCAACATTGTCTTGTTGAGGTTCCGAATTCACTTCTTGATCAATGACAGGTACAGAAACCTGCACATCGTCAAAAGTGATAGTAGGGATCGTAACCGATTCGTCCTCAAATACAATGTTCCTAACTTTATTTCTTTCCCCAAACTCAACATCCTCAAAAAATATAGCAGTTCCCGTCTCAAAAATTGTCCTTTTTGTGGGATCGTAAAATTTATAACCCCTTGATCGCTCCGCATAGCCAATAAAGTAGTTGCTTACAGTTTTGGGGTCCAATTTCTTTTCATATGGCCTATAAGGCCTTGCCTCAGCTGGACAACCCCAAATATGTAAATGCTACAAACTAGATTTTCTGCCTGTCCAAAGCTCATAAGGTGTTTTTGCAGCCGCTTTAGTTGGCACTCTATTCAGAATGCAAGCTGTTGTTTTAAGTGCTTCACCCCAGAGTGACTCTGGTAAGGTAGAATGACTAATCATACTCCTCACCATATCCTTAAGAGTCCTATTTCGTCTTTCAGCTACACCATTCATGCTAGGTGATCCTGGCATGGTGTACTGTGGGACGATTCCACATTCTTCTAGGAATTTAGCAAACGGTCCTGGACGTTGTTCACTTGATCCATCAGATCTACCGTAGTATTCTCCACCACGGTCAGACCTGACGACTTTTATTCTTCTGTTGAGTTGGTTCTCAACTTCAGCTTTAAATGATTTGAATACGTCCAAAGACTGTGATTTCTCATGAATGAGATATAGGTAGCCGTATCTAGAATAGTCGTCTATGAATGATATAAAATATTCTTGACCATTCCAAGAAGCCGAAGGGAATGGTCCACAGATATCAGTATGAATCAATTCTAAGACTTCTGTAGACCTATTGGCACCTAATCTTTTTGTTTTGGTCTGTTTTCCCTTTACACATTCAATACAGACATTAAAGTCTGTGAAATTAAGGGAATCTAAAATCCCATCAGACATAAGTCGTTCAACTCTATTTCTAGAGATGTGACCTAATCGCTTGTGCCATAATGAGGCTGAATTTTTATTATTAATTTTGCGTTTAGTACCACGTGACTCCACATGCAAGGTTTCATTGTAAGATGCAATAGTTTCAAGTGAATATAGGTTATCATAAACATTAAGGAAACAATTACCAACAATATTTGAATTTAAAGATAGACTAAACTTATTGTTTCCAAATGAACAATGGTAACCAGATTTGTCCAGTAAGGAAACTGAAACTAAATTCCGTCTAAAAGACGGTACAATAAAAGTGTCTATCAAATCCAAATAATAACCGGTTTCCAATAATAACCTAAAATGTCCTATTGCTTCCACTTCTACCGACTTGTCGTCACCCACATAGATGTATCTTTCACCATCAATTGGCTTTCGGTAGCTCAGACAACCTTGTCTAGAAACACTAATGTGGGTAGTAGCACCAGAATCTAACCACCATGTGTTTCTAGGTACTGAAGCTAAATTAACCTCAGAACAGACCAAATTGAGTAATGTACTTTTCCTTATGTGTCCTAACTTGTTACAAAAGAAACAACCCTTAGTTTTTTATTGTTGTTTCTTTTGAGCTAAGATCTCAGCAGCTTCTGTATTTCTTTTCTTTTTGCCCTTAAAATTTATCCCATTAAGCATGGAAATTGAATTCGTATTGGCAGATATTATAGCAACATTAACTGAAAAGAGAACAAAAATAAATAAACAAATATGCTCTAATTAATAACCAAAGAATAAAAGATAGTCAAACAAATTCAAATAATGGTGAACCCCATCTCAAGATACCTAGTGCATCATTAATATCAAGTTTTTGGACAGTGATACTAACTGCAAGTGGTACTCTTGGTGTAGTGATCAAACGTTGACAATAAGTCATGTCAAATAATAAGCCTATCTTTGGATCGGGTTATTATTCACATGTAAACCGTATAATTGTCACACATTTATCACCACAAGTATGTGTGCAATTCGGCCAAGTATTAACCTTCCTTTGGGCCGACTAATACCCGCATGAATATACACACACAAACATCCGATATCCCTCATAGGCTATCTACGCAAGAGAGGTCACTTTGGCGACATCTTGTTTCAATGAGCCTACTTAGAATATTAGACAACTATTGCTAGTCACAAAAGGTACCAAAATTTTTGAATGTTGACTAAATTTTACAAAATTGAATCATGTCCAAAACTTTATGTACATGTATATTTAAAAAATGTAAATAATCAATAATCGACAGATTAGATTCCACTGAATATCATGCATCAAAAGATTATATCAAATAATCTATAAAGATTACACCAAAATTTATCTGCTACATAATAAGCAAGTGAATCTTTTGAATAACTTTAAAAAAAAATTTGAGTACTGGAATATATTAAAAAAAAAGAGATAATCTATTGACCAAATATATGCATCAAAATATATATATATATATATATATATATATATATATATATATATATATATATATATATATATATATATATATATATATATATATCAAATAAGATATACTGTTGCATATACTAAAAGCAACCGAGCATGCATTACACACCACCATCGAGCATAAAAGAATAGATAATGCTAAAAGTATATATATCAAATAAGATATACTGTTGCATATACTAAAAGCAACCGAGCATGCAACATGCTAGGTCATGGTTAAAATCTCACATTAATAATCCATCCTTAACATCTTGCTTTCTTTCTTTCTTCCTTAGCACATCAAATCTTGCATATGGAGCCAAAGCAAGTACCACAGAAATTGTGAAGAAATCATGACGTAACCAATGGGGGCAGTTCGGCTTGGACGGGGAGCCGGAAGATGTTCTAATTAAAGAAGCCGCCATATCTTAACTCATAAATCATAAACCATAAGCCATTGGGAAGTCATGCAGAAACAATCGAAACCCTAATTTAAATTAAATCTAACGATTTAGGGTTTCTAAACAACAACAAAAATTAAATTTGAAACTTCAAACTCATAAATCAAACAGGGAGGCTCTGATACCACTTGTTAGAAATTTTATTGTACCCTGTCGATTCATGAGATGAAGAACATAAATAAAATTGCGGAAGCGTACCTGAATCCATTGCTAGGCTTGATGGATCTTGAAGCGATCGTCTCTTTATTGGGTTCGATCTTCCAACTTGCTACGACCCTTAATGACAAAGGTGAATCCGAATCCTTTGTCCCTCTCTTTCTGTTGATGGGGATGCAGAAGAGAAAAAGAGAGAACATTCTCTTTGGTGGCCGTATGAGTTGGGGACCATAACCCTAATGAATACACATATTTATATGTGTTGATATTTCTAATTTGGCCCCTCATCAAATTAGAATTATCTCCGGCATCTACACATTAATTCCATGACAATTATACTCTTAAGCCAATTTTCAAATAGACCACTTTAATTTGGCTTAATTATTTAGATAGTCCAACACAATTAATTTTACATGTGTGGCCCATATTATTGAATAATTCCAACAGCAAAGTCTTCTGACTGACTAGCAAGTTTAGACAGTAATTGGACTCTTGGCACAGTGATGGCGACTTTCTCGTCAACTCTGTGCAAGCTGATGACATTTATCGTTTCAAGATTTAGATCTTTCATATATGTTTGTATCGGGTTGACATTTGAAATTGTTCGCTCTAGTTCTACTCTATAAAAACTAGGATTATTTAGTTTTATGGTCACACACATATATATGGATGTCAGGGTCTGGGTTTCGAAATTGACCAATGTTAAATTTTGGTCTCGAAATCACTGTTTATTAGCCTACGTGGACGGTGATTTCGATACCCGAACTCTAACATCGGTCAATTTCGTGACCCAAACTCTAATATCCATGATATGTGAGACCCTAAAACTAAATATCCCTAAAACTAACCCAAGCTCTGTTACTATTTTCTTTGCAAACTCACAACTAATATTTATATTACATACCATTGTATGAAAACTTATGAAACTTTGCTGAAGCCACATGATTTTCTTTTTCTGAATGCACCTCTCTGTTCTTTGCAGGCTCTCTCCTATGTCAATTCATGCACACTTGAACGAAGAGCAGTAGATTTTGATGCATTTTAGCGGTGTCTTGTGATGAATCTTGCTCTTTAGTCCTTTTTATATTAATATTTTTTCTTGTGGATGTTGTAAAACAATATTTGGTGGTTACTATAGGTGACTGCTGTTACTATTGGCCATATTTCGGAATGCACGACATCTTGTGGGTGTTCCAAGAGTAATTTTAGTAATCGAAATTATGTGATTAGTTGGATCGTGTAAAAATGCCTGGAATATCTTGGCTTGTGGGACTAAAATAGTTTGTAAGATAAAAATAATAATAATAATAATGTTGCACGGACACAAATATGCTATGACATGACATGGACGCTTGACAAGATTATCATACTGATTTTGTCGTGTCATAGTGTACTTCGGAATGCATGTACACAATGTGGTACAGACATGGCAAGGACTTCCTAGGATCAAAGGAATATGAACAATTATGATTATATATATGTTACTGGAAACAAAGAAGAGAATCCTTAATGAGGAGAGCGTTTGATGGCAGTATGTTACAGGAAACTAGAAGATAATTATAAATAAATTATAAGAAGAGAAAAAAAAAATTTTAATTAAAATTATCAGAGCCAGGTTTCGATCCTGGGACCTGTGGGTTATGGGCCCACCACGCTTCCGCTGCGCCACTCTGATTGTTGAAAGATATGTGGCACTGCTCATATTTGAACCATGAAGATATATGACCTATTCAAACAAATATCATTTGACTTGTCACCAAAGGCTCGTTTAGTAACACTGCTACAATTCTTTATGTACTACAACAACAACAAAAATCTTTTATAATTTATGCACAGCCATCATTTTTTTTCCCCTTGGTTAAGTTTCCTTTTCTTTATAGTGATCCTACTAGCTTACCCTCAGCTAAACTTGTACGTGTCTTGGACTGTAATCAGGATCAAGTAAAAAAAAAGGGGAATAAAATAAAAAAAAATAAACGAAATCATCTTAGCTTGCCAAAATCTTACAGTGGGGCCAAATCTGCCATTCAGCAGAAAAAACTTTTACAGCTACGAGCATTATACTGGTGTGCGTTGCATCACGACGCAACAGAACGTGCCAAGCGCACAACGAATCCCCTCAAAGTCCACCTTCTGCGTACGTCCTAAAATATGTCATATAGCAACATCCTTTCTAGCTAAAATTTTGCCAACAGCTTGTAGTTTTTACAAAACAATTCACACATTCATTAGAATAACTACTACTAAGCGCTCAAGTAGTTTCCCACCCACATCATTACACCATTTCAGAACATGGGTTGGACTTGAAATGAGTGTGTAAACATCAATCTAGTATCAGAAGATCTCGACTAGTCATTAGTTTGTGAACTTCTCAATGGGCATAAGGTAGATGAAGCTTCTGGTCGTGACCATTTATTTGTGTTCGTGCAACAACCAGGCATCAAAACTTGACAAGTGCAGTGCAGCAAAACTTGACAAGTGCAGTGCAGCAACCAGGCGTCAGCATAAAAATTAGTCATCAACATAAAAACTAGTTACATCCCCCATGAGTTATGGTAATCTCGATGACAACAATTGTTGGTCTACAATAGTAAAATAAATTTTCTCTAATTATTGGGGAAGACATGGTAAGTGTATACATAACTAATTTACACTGGGAAAGTTATTTAATACACATTTTCTTGTCTGCTTTGAAATACACAAAGCTTTCAGGCACTTTCAGTGTTGGTATCCTTTGGCAAGACCAGTGCGATTAGGGAGTCAGCCGGATGGGGCGAAATGGCAAACAAGGAACAAGTATCAGGTGAGTGGGGCAGAATGAAGAGCAACCTTGCCCACATGAACTTTCCTGCAGGAATCTTGATCACTCCAGCACAATCCCTTTGCTTCAAATATGATATGAAGTCATGGAACTGCACAATTTACCATGTCATTGCATTAGTTGCTGAAACTACAAAAGACAAATTCAAGTTTGAACCAACATATTGTGCCATGTTATTACTAACAAAAGAGTACACTATGACTATGAGTTCTTGCTTTTATTATGTTGGTCCAGAAGATATGCATATGGGTCCTAGACAACAAGCACGATATGCTTTCAATACAGTAAATTGGTCTATTAGCCCCCTTGAGAAACTCTAGGTGTCAGTCAGGATGATGTCAAACTTACCACAGCAAGCCTAACTATGAAAGTTTGTAAAATTAAATTGGTGCCAATCTATTCTGGGAAAGTGGCCAAAGTAGCAGTTGCACATTTGCTGGATAGGTTGAGAAAAAATAATCTCCGACAGGAAAAATATCGTACTTTTGTGAAATGAGAATCTTTACCAACGGAATAATAATTTATGAACATTATAATATACCTATATCACTGATAAACAATGTATGATGTGGATACTCAACTTTGAGGCGGTGATATTTCCAACCCTCATCTATAAAACAGGGGTTTTGTTAACATGTACTCTACTAGTTTGGTTCGTGGAATCATGGGGTTGGGAAAGAAAAGTCATTACTTTCCTATGTTTGGGTGCCAAAGGAATTGAGGAGGAAAGGAAAATGATTCCCAATGGAAAGCAAATTAGGGTGGGAATGGTTTCATCCATCCAAGCAAGGATTCATTTTCCCACCTTTAAGTATTCACTTTCCCTTCCAATTTCCTTGGCATTTCCAAACACCGTAAAGGAAAATCGATGGGAATTGTAATTTCCCAAAGGAAAGGAAACACCAAGGAATTGATTTCCTTTTCTTTCTGCGAACCAAACGAGGCCTAAGGGCACATGTTAATACATCGATAAATACGTAATTTACATGGGTACTCGTACCGGCACATTTATCAATACACCTTTTACTTAAAATGTGTGTTGGTAAATGTAAAATGTGTATTGATAAATGTGCTAGTGGGAATACACATTTAAAAAAATATTAACATGTGCCCTTAGGGCACATGTTAACAAAACCCATAAAACAGGACAACCAAGTACCCAAACTTGGCTGCCACTCATCCATAAAGTTTCTAAAATAACACACAAATGTGAATGGGTAAAATCTATATTGACCCAAAACCTATCCCAACTTACAATTTCTAAACAAAAGAATTGTATTCAACTTGGCCTTGGACTTGAGCACATCTTCTCCTCTGGCTCTCCCACCCAATCTCCCTTCTGTCCTAAAAGGACACTGGTTGGCAACCCCTTGCAGGAGCCAGAGAAACCCCTTCACCTCATCTCACCCACTGGCATTTACTCACTTCCTCCAAAATCTAACCCACCCCTCTTCTCTACCTAACTCCTTACAAATGCCAATGATGGCAGCTGCAGATCTGCACTGCCTTCAGCAGAGGCGTAGCCAGCTGGTCCCGAGGGGCTGCGGCTGCACGCCCTGGGGTTTTGAAGTCCAAAAATATAATATAGCCTTGTATTGAGAACCAATGGAAGTTCAATTAACCGTCCACAGCCCTTACTACGGTGGACACCAGCCATCCTTTCCGTTCAGTGAGAGGCGGTTGCACTTGCAGCATTCGGTGAACGTTTCCTAGTAGACGATGTGTATGCTCAAAAGTCGACCAATGCAGTGACTACCAAGCCAATGTATTCAGTTCTGAGAAGACAAATGCAGCTACTACTGTGAAGATTATGTATTCAGCGTGTTGTTCGCCACCATCCTTTTCATCTTCTTCCGGTAGAGAAGATGAAGTCATGACACTTTTCATCTTCTTCCAACAGAGGAGATGAAGTCATGACACTAAGTTCCCTCAAGAAGTTGGACACGAAGCGAGAGCTGAAGCTGCTGAGGGAGGAGTTTTGGAAACGGAAACAACACTGGCATGGCTCAGCGCAAGCTGAGGTCCACAAGAACACATGAAAACTAGATGGGATGGAGGCAACAAGAGGAGTGATGAAGGGAGCAAAGAGTAGCCTGAATAAGGAGGAGCAGTTACCGATGATGACCCCATGCCTTCATTGGCTGCAGCGCTAGGCTGTCCATGGAGAGATGGATGAGAAATTTGGAGGAAGAAGAAGCCTATTGTTCCTCTTGTTGGAGATATCTATTCTGCAAGGCTGGTGTCCACCATGATCGGCTTTAAAAGATGACTACATTTTGGATGTGCATTCTGATGGTCAATTTTCTGAGATTGCGGGGGTTAGTGGGCTTACTAGAAAGAATCAATTAAAAAAACATCGTGCATATCCACTGGTATATTTGTTCTTGAAGTTGTCATTGCTACTACCTGTTGTAACCGGGATTGTAGAGAGTATTTTCTACAAGGCTTCATTGCGTAACCGATTGGGTGATGAGATGATGAATGCTTGTTTGGTGGCATATATTGAAAGAGATGTATTAGATGTCGTTGACAATGAAGATATCATTCAATATTTACAAAATATGATATCTCGAAGGATTTTATTGTCAAAGAAAAAGGATTATTTAGTGATTGTAATAGTTTATGACATTTAGTATTAGTATTATTGTTTTTGGGATTATATATGTGTTTATTATAATTGATTATTATTTTAATAGTAAACATCGTGCATCCTAGATGAAAATCCTGGATATGCCATTGGCCTTCAACACGTAAGTGGAAAGAGAAAGGGGAGATAGATATCGAAGAAAGCGAACAGGGAAAGAGATGGAGAGAGTGAAGTGGCTACACAACATCCTACCATAGAATCATGGGAGGATCAAAGGAGAGAAGCGAAGGGGTGATCAAGTATAGAGATAAGGCATGCAAGCGGAGAAAAGTAAGTACTGCCAATCACCATGAGCTTACAAACTGCTGCTGCCTACTGGTCACTATAAAATCAATTACCATTTAGTTATTAGATTAATGTAACTAGAAAAGAGCAATATATTCTATCAAAAAGATAAATATTAGGGTCATAGTTGCAAACAGTTTGCCAGGTGCGAAAAGCAGCGAAGTGCCTCTTCATCCAAAGGGTTGTGCAATGCAAAAGAATTGTCAAGGCACACGTTTGGAAAGAAAAAGGCTATTCCAGGTTTTTTGAATTTGATTTGAACCCAATTCTAACCCGGCATACGGGAGTTCTTATAGAATTCTATCCAACACAAGTCCCTTGATCCAAATTCGGCCAGATAACTATACTAAAAGCACCAATTCTCTGAGATCTGTCACATACACGAGCAACAATGTGTCCTATCTTTCTTACTCTGTAGATCTCACGAAAGATTTTCGTAGACGGATCCTCACCGTTGGCTCCTAGCACCCACCAAGGGGAAACTGCTGTTATTAGCTTCTTTTTCTTTAGCTTCCTGCCCTTCTCACTAAAAATAGTAGCAGTTGTGGGTGAATTGGCAGCAAAGGATCTTCGAAGAGTTTGCAATAGAGGTAAGTTATGTATTTCACTTTTAGCTACTTCTTTTTCGTTCTTCTTTTGGTCTACTTCATCCTATAGTCACATAATTCATAAATTATTCGAAACTTCGCAAATGGATAAACAACGGCATGTATTCACAAATGATTTGTTAGACTAGTGAACTATTCATTATATTCGTGATTAAATGCGGTAGGGCTGCAAATGAACAGAGCAGCTCGCGAGCTTGACATGACTCGGGTTGATAAAAGTTCAAGTTGGTTTCCTTAACTAGCCGAGCTTGAAAAAAATATTATGCTCAATTCCCTCGATGAGCTGAGCTTGATCACGAGAAGCTCGGCTCGACCTCGTGAACAAGCTCGACTCGGTAAGCTCAAAGCCTACACTGCTAGACTCAACTCGGTTATGACCCAATATGGCTCAACTTGAGATAAATAACCACATTCACAAATGATTCTTAGATTTGTAAATGATTTGTTAAACTACTGAACTATTCATTATATTTACGAATGAAAAGTTGTGGGGCTGCAAATGAACGCAGCAGCTCGCGAACTCGACATGACTCGACTCGAATACTCAATAAAGTTCGACTTGTTTTTCTTAACTACCAAGCTTGAGAAAAATGTTGAGCTTGATTCCCTTAACAAGTCGAGCTTGATCGTGGGAAGCTCGGCTAGAGAGCTCGTGATCAAGCTCAACTCGGTAAGCTTGAAGCATAGTCTGCTCGACTCACCTATGACTCAATATGGATCCACTTGGTTACATCTTGGCACCACTCGAACTCGAGTGAATAACATTTTGAACTCATCTCTCATTTGCCAAAGCCTAGAATCCATGTATGCCTTTAGGCCACAATGGGTTAACCTACACCTAACACTAATGTTCTACGCATTGTCTCTCTCCATCTCATTCTCACATATTACTTCTCTCCTCTCCAAGAGCCACCTCCCTTGTTGAGCTTGATTCCCTTACCAAGTCGAGCTTGATCAGGGGAAGCTCGGCTATAGAGCCCGTGAGTTTGGTTTAGTTACTCCAAGATATTTCATTTACTGCACTTTAGCTTGCATATTATGTACCTTGCTATGTCCCCTGAGAACCTGGTTATTCCCCAGATATAGCTGACGAGATCTTACCTGAGGAGTACGGACCGGGAGTCGATTCTTCTTTTGCACCAGCTGAGGAAGACGAGGTTGATCCGGAGTAGTTCTTCACTTATTGCTATATTTATTTTCTGTCAGAGCTGAGGATTTGTAGTGACTTCTTTTACATTTTCATCTGAGACTTATATCGTTCATTTATTTTGCTGAGACTTGTATCCATGGGTTTTCCATGTGACTATTTTATTTTTATTTGACATGATCCTAATTTCCTTTATTCAGCACGATATATCTCGTTACTATTCTGTGATTTCTCGTATTTGTGGATGAGATTAGTTCTTGTGACTGCTATATATATTATTCTATAGCTTAAGATACTTTCCAATAGGTCCATTAAATTGGGTATACCTATGGAATGTGTCTGTTGGCATACCACGTGTTCTAGTCCTTATGGATTTTGGGACTGGGGCATGACATTTAGTCCCAAATTGCTTAGAACAATAGTGAGAGGGGTTAGCCTCTCCTATATATATGTAGCTTTTCTCATTAATAAAATTATCCCATTATTCTAATATCTACAGGGTTAACCTATGCCTAACACTAATGTTCTACATGTTGGCTCTCTCCATCTCATTTTCTCACATATTACTTCTCTCCTTTCCAAGAACCACCTCCCTTGTTGAGCTTGATTCCCTTAACAAGTCGAGCTTGATCATGGGAAGCTCGGCTAGAGAGCACGTGAACAAGCTCAACTTGGTAAGCTTGAAGCATAGTCTACTCGACTCAACTCGGTTATGACTCAATATGGCTCCACTTGGTTACATCTTGGCACCACTCAAACTCGAGTGAATAACATTTTGAACTCATTTCTCATTTGCCAAAGCCTAGAATCCATGTATGCCTTTAGGCCACAATGGGTTAACCTACGCCTAACACTAATGTTCTACACATTGGCTCTCTCCATCTCATTCTCACATATTACTTCTCTCCTCTCCAAGAGCCACCTCCCTTATCTCAACCAAAACCCTAACCCCAAAATTTTCTCCATTATTTTCCATCATTTATCTCTTCCATCTCTATTAACAAAACACCAAATGTCCAAATTTTCTTCGCATTTTATCTCGATGAGTTCTAGTTCTCATTAGTCATTTCGATTTTTCTTTATTTCTCTTTATTCTAATGCAAATTAAATTGCCTTTACCTTGTACTTCTTTTATGGAACTTGCTAAATATTACGAGCACTAGAGCTCAAACAACTTACAAACTGCTTGCAAGCAGCTCAAGCTATGCTCGTTATTAGAGCGAGCCAAGCTTGAACATCTTCTTACAAGCTCAGGAGCAAAGCTTGATAAGGACCAAGCCTAAACGAGCCGGTCTTGAACATGCAAAGCTCGACATGGCTCGGCGCAGTTGAAACCCTAAAATACAGGTTTAACGGATTATTTGCTATATTTGCGAATAAAATGCAAATTAACGAATTATTTGTGCATATCCTTTCCACCATCTATTCCAGTAGTTTTCAGCTATGCTTCTGAATGAAAGACCGGCCGAAATTCCAATATTGATGACAATGCCTACCTAAACAAGAAGACAGGCAAGGATCATCGACAAACCACCGATCATAAACCTACTGAAGGGAGGGAGGAGAAGAACACAAGAAAGGAGGAGAAACATCAACAAGAAAGGAGTAGAAGAATACGAATAACAAACCTGCATCTTAAGATCGGGATGAGAAGCCAAGAAATGATCTTCATCTTCGACTAAGAGATCATTTAGGAGGAAATTGAAAAGCTGCTGGTTTTAGCGAGAGAAATAGTGTTTTTTTTTTGGCGGAAGCAAATAGCTACAATAGGGAACTAGAGAGGTCACCTGGAAAATTGGGTGAAGGCATGTGATACTAATATGCTTTTTACATATAAGTCCATTAAATTTTACCTAAGTCAAGGTTCCTACTTCCTACTTTCTAATTATCACTATTGGCTCACAGATCATATCTGTCTCTGTCTGTACATGTCAAGATGATGAACTCCCAATTCAAGGCCCCTTAGGAAGGGTGAAATATGTTGTTGAGCTTCACTGCCAATGCAAGAGCCTTAATTTCTTTACCAAGTCAAGCTCGGTTAAACTCATCCTATATAGGGCAAGTAGTTTGGCTTGCACACACATAACATAGTGACCACGAAAGAAGCTGGTAAATTGCTCTAAATGAATAGAAGCCACCTCGGGAAACTAGATAGGCTGCTTTGCTTCCGAAAACTGCGCGTATGTTCTTTCAAACTATTCCCAAATTCCAAATTTTCTCACCTTGCCGAATTATTCATTAAGGCATGTGATACTAATAGGGTGTTTTACATACAAGTCAATTAGATTTTACCCATCCTGGTTTCTAATTATCATTATTAGCTCATATATATATATATATATATATATATATATATATATATATATATATATATATATATATATATATGTGTGTGTGTGAACTAATAATTCCAAACTATTCCTAATTCCGAACTTTTCCACATTGCCGAATTATTCCTAAAGGCATGTGATACTAATATGGTGTTTTACATTTAAGTCAATTAGATGTTACCTATATCAAGGTTTCTAATTATCATTATTACCTCTTAAATCATATATACCTCATTCTCCCAAAATTGCAAACTTTTCCACGTCGATTATTCCAAATATTGAACTTGTGACCAATGTTCGAGAAATCGAAAATATCAGCCAATATATGGGCCGATATCATTGAGGCCAGAACAACAAATATGGGACATATATCAGTTACATATCGTTTTGACAAAAATCGACCGATATAGCGGTCACAAATTGATATGTCCGCCAATATGATATCAATTGATAACATCTGATATTTGCATAATATCTTATTTTCGGGTTTGGGATGAATTTTCGGGTTGGGTCGGGCCCATTAAACAAACAGTATTAACTAAAAACCCTAAACTCTCGAGTTGCAGGAGACCTCTCTCCTTCTCACCTCTCCCTCTCCTCTCTTTTCTCTCCCCGTCGAGTGCCGCAGGAAACCACCCGCTCTCATTTTCTATATAACATATATTTAGTAATCTAGTTTTTAATTTATAAATATATTTTATATAGATAACAGATCAATCAACTAACACTGCCCAGACAAGTTCATATGCATACACACAAAATGAGATCATGATGCAGCAGGTAACTGCTTCATTCTTCTCACTGCGAGTGTAAAATATTGTTTGCAATCTTCATTCTTAAATCTAGTATGATAAACTTCTGTAAAAAAATGTTATATAGAGATTGTTAATTTAGTGCCTCGTCAAATTTTCAGGAAAAGCTCTTGAATCAGGTAATAATACCTGGTTAATTTTCATGGTTACGGTTTCTGATAAGAAACACAACATACAATAATGGTTCTGATTTAAAACTGTGCACTATATTAGTTTCAGAATTCTGATGGCAAATGCGTTAGTCTGAGTTATAACTATTTCAGGAATCCAGTTAAAGCTATTAAGATGGGCAGCATGAGTAAAGTGAAAAGGAGAAGTAATAATATACAATCTACATAGAAGAGGAAATATGTTTCACTAGGAACAATCTAACGATTGTGACTGCAAAAAGAACTACCAGGACAAGGCAACATCTAGGAAATGAACAATTAGGAAAAAAAAATCAAGAAAACTTGAGATGTACTAGAGACTGATTTAAGTCTCACACGCAAACTAGTTTGAATGAAGTGAACACAATTAGGAATAACTTACGCCTTTGTGATCATTTGCAGTAGAAGGCAGCAACCTACAAACCTCTCTCTGCACCATATAGTGAAAAAGTTAGTGAATCAGACAGCATTAACAAATTTAAGTATTATGTAAACCGCCGTTACACTCACGAATAAAATTTTATACGCATTGCAATTATTATATAACAAACGCAATGAATAGAAGAAAAGAGGTCACTAGGCACAATCTTATATTTTTCACTGTCGTTACCACGTCCAGAAAAAGCAGGGCTGTGTTAGGTAGCCGACAGATGATGTAAAAGTTTTTTCGGATCTCTATCAAATGAAATCGTTACAGATACATGTTGGGCATCCCTCAGTAGTGATATGTTCATCATTATGTGAGAGGAGAGGACCCTTACCAAAATTGAATGGAAGATAACAATTCATGTAGCCGACCCTAAAAACTTTTTGTTGCTTGTGTTGTTATAGGTGAAAAGGCATTTAAACTTCAGAAAGGTCATGTTGACTGGTCCAGTATTGGCTGCTTAAGGACATTAATTCATGTGTCCCCAAAGATTTCAGTAGGACTACAGCATATATAACGAGAATTTAAAAACATGCATATCTTTGCAATAGTTTTTTCTTCCTTTGTTTTAGACAGACAGAGAGAAGGTTAAACATATGTATTTTCCACAGAGACCTACAACAGCAGAAACATATCCCCTAAATCAGTAAGAAGTGAGGATATAACCAAATTGGAAAATATATGTTACTATTATTTAAGTAAACGTGTTCCAACTGATGCACATGGTCAATTGAGAACTATGTTGCACGAATACAGACACATACAGATAGGGACACTATAAGGATACGGGATATAAACGTTCTTAGATATAGGTATAATATAGTCACTTATATTGCACAAATACAGACAAGATACAGACATGGACACCATTTTCCCACATCCGTGCAATATAGAGTGGAATAAGAAGTGGGAGCTTTGTTTGAGATGGTCTGAACTCTGGCAAGTTCAAGGAAGAACTTTAGATGCACCGGGTAGGAGTGATGCAATTTTAGTTGGAAGGTAGTGGGTATCATCAGCCAAACTGAAGAGCACTAGGAACTGTTAAAAACACTAAGGTTTGTGAATGTAATTGAGGTGATGCCCCTTAATCAAGCAGGATAGAGGATGGATCCATGCAGATTCAAAAGTTTGTAATGCAAGGTTAGTTTTTATTGCTGTTCAATGTATTGACCAAAGTAATAAAAAGAGGGAAAGTGCTCAGGAGTTACAACCTAGCAACACGTGGGGAGTGTTTAAAGGTATATAAAGTTGGAAGGAGTTAGATGTAAGAATTAATAATAACATTCAACATCTCTAGAAGCGAGACTGTTTCCTTTTAGTTAAGCTTCCCTCCATCTTAACATACTTTTTAGCTATTTTCTTGTGGAGCATTTTCGAGTTGGTAATTAGAGAACAATTGATGTTACATCAACCAATCTATAGTCCCAAAAGCCGTGCAGGAACCAGGAATTTCAAAGACGTGTGCATCCATAGGTGGTTAGGACTTTAGACATAAAAGTAAGGCCATAATAAGGCACTCTATGCCAGTATGAAATAAATAAACCAAAATAGTCTCCTGCAAGATGTGGAGTTAAACACATGTCTAACAAAGACTTGATTTGTGTGTGTGTGCGTTTGTGTGTGTGTGTGTGTGTGTGTGCGGGTAGAGAGAGAGAGAGAGAGAGAGAGAGAGAACTAAGCACATATATAATCATGTCCATAAAATTTCAAATATTTAGTGGAGAGATCAACCTTCGAAATGTGGTCTAATAAAAAGATCAAACGTGCTTCATAATTTATAAATTTCTTTTGATAAGCTCATCGAAGAGATATGAACACATCAGAGGAATATATGCTACTAATAATAATCAAATGTCTACAGCATACAAGTTACTCAATGTAAGCGCTGTTATAGATTATGGCAAATAATATCTAATAAGCCAAAATTAGCATCATAAATTTGAAAATGCTTGGCTGTGAAGATCAAGAGAGAACTCACCCTATGAGGCAGAGTGCTAGCGAATGTTGTCTTCATGTGGCGCAAATCTGTGCGTTTTGTTACATCTAATCTTGCAGGCCAGCTGCAACATAATGTTAAAGAGACTAATTAGGTACTCAATTGTAACATGCACAGTTAATGACAAAATAGGCCAAAGTCCTTACTCTACAGGTTCACAAACAGCATTTGAATAATTGCAAGCAGACGAGTTCTCTCTAGTAGCATAAATTGTACAGTAATGGACCCCACTTTTAGAAAGAGTGCCTTGCCACTGACAGTGCGGAGAAGGTTCTCCCAATCGCAAGTAAGAAGGTTCAAGAGCAGGTTGAAGTAAGGGAGAACTAGGGGGAGGTGGAACAGAGGGAGGCTGAGAGAGAGGCAATGGGGGTGGAGAGGAAGGTAATGGAGGTGGTGCGTCAGGTGGAAGTGGAGGTGGAGAAGCTAGACTTGAGGAACCTGGGACAGTGCTGTCAAAGCTCTGCATGGAACCCCCAGGTAGCTGTGAAAGTGGAGTAATAGAAGACGGTATAAATGGAATAGCTGGACGCACATTAATGTGACAATGATCAGCAGGGTTCATGCCTGGGGGAACTTGGTTCAAAGAAAAGGAAGGATGCCTAGTATTGTTGTCCCAGGAACCACTTGGGTTAGGATATGCAGGACGAACAAAAGAGGATGTAGGGACTGGTGGCGGTAGCATGGAACCACCATGTGCAAAAATGGGAGGGCACGGAATGCTTCCAGGAGTCGATGTTTGGGGGTCAAGCTCTTGCTTCTTGTATTGCCAAACTTGTTGAGCACGAGGAGTTGCAGGACCTGATAATCATGGCTGAAACTAATAAGCAATGCAATAGATGTAAACAGCATATATTTAGAAATAACTAACATTTACCTGCAAAGGAATGATCCAAGGGTGTGCTGCTTCCAAGCTCTTTCACTCTTCTGGACCTGAGTTCTGGCATTTCTGAACTGCTTGTTCTGGACCAGCTAGACTGAAAGGCATGCATGTTATGTATTTGACTAGCATTTTTTTCAGCCAATACCCTTGGTGATACAAGTTCATGAATGCTATGTTCAGGTTCAGGTTTATACGTGAAAGAACTGTGATAGGAGTTGATCGGATTACCTTCCATATTAGGAGGGTAAAAATCTCCATGAGATGACACATACCCTGAAGTATTCACTTTTCTAATCCCGGAACTTCCAATAGTGTTGTCATGTATAGATGCCGTACGCGGTGAAAAAGCCACAGGGTTTGCATTGGTTTGAGGGCTACCATTTGCAAATTCAACAAGGATAGATGTTGGCCCAAACCTTGCGCCATGCAAATGAGATTTTGCAAGCTCCGCAAATTCATATAACCGAAAATCAATCAAACAACAATTCACTAGTCTATTAAACTTCCATCTAGTAATCTCACCAAATCTAGAGAATGCATTGATCAATTCCTCATCAGAAACAGAAGCATCTATTTGCTTAACCAAAAGCTGACAACTGGAAGCAAATGAATCCTTTGAACCACCTCTCATGGTCCATGCTTCATCAGGATATGCATGGCGTCCACTTGCATTACGCTGACGTCTAATGTGCATCATCGCAATAACTGTTTCTTCAGATGTCCCAAATTCCAAGAGCAAGGCCTTTTCGCTTACAAGATCAGTCACAAAACGTGGGTTCCTCATTCCCACCATCATCAACTCATGCAGTATCTCATCCTTGGTCCATTGAGTTGACACCTTACCAACATATACATGGCAGCTGTCACCAACGGGTATGCCATTGGTAGCTCCTCTGCTACCTAATCCCCTGTCTACAAATTTGATATGTAGGCAAGCCCCCCATGGGGAAGAACCCTGCATGTATTCACGCGCCTTAACGGCATCCATTATACTTTTGTACTCAATCAAAGCAAAATCTTTAGAAGGAACAAATATGTACTGTTCCAGAGGACCAAAATCCTCAAATTGCAACCTTACTAGCATTTCGGAGGCATCATGACCAAGGGAACCCACCCAAAGTTGCTTAGAGGCTGGGAATACATCCATAGCAGCAGGATCCCCATTACCGCACCAAAGAATATGATTAGATGAAGCATGATGCCATGTGGTTGATAGCTGCCGAGGTGACGGGATAATATTAGGCACACTGCCAGAAGCAGATATCCTTGCTGGCAATCCAAGGTCAATATTTGAACCTTGTGTCTTCTCAACCCCAACAGATTGATATGCCACATCAGAATTGTTAGTTCTGAAATCTGGTTGCTTCCTGGGGACAGCGGGAATAAAATGGTTGTTTGTCAAATCCTTTGGTGATGGCTTGACAGGATACGAATCCTCAAGGTCCCTGCTCTCCAACTTCACAAATCTTTCTCCTGAATTACCTGACTGGAAACTGAGCTTCTGTGAAAGCAGTGACTGCTGAGGCTTCAGACTCTTGCATACATCCTTTTCAGCAGCATTATTATCCTTGTGACGTGCATGACTAACAGATTCGTCTTGCACTTTCAAGGAATCCCTAGTATACACATCATTGTCAACACATTGAACCGGGATTTTACAAGCAGAAAATACAGGGTCAATATATTTTGGTTGATCAGAATTATGCTCGTCAATCTCTGCAGAATCTGCTTCCTTAACCAGTTCAGGCAAAGATCCAAATAATTTCTCCAGAAAAGATGACAACTCCGAGATATCCTCAGACTTCCGTGCTTCACTCAAATTTTTATACCTTGAAAGTATCCATTTTCTCAAGGATGATTCCCTGTCTATAGCCTGCATAAGAAAAGCTACAGATCACATACATGGTTAATAATGCTTTCTTAATCAGGTGTCATAGTTATAACAAGGATACTTTGTAACCAAGAACTAGGTGTTTCATCCAAATGTAAGATTAAATACGGTCTTACCACACTAGACCCGCAATTTCAAACAATTTTTATTTTATCTTCTTGCTATATTTGAAACAACAATTGACCATAGTTAACAGTTTGGCATGTCCCGATCCGATATTGACCGATACCAACATTTGGGGTCTCTTTTCCAATCAATTCGGCAAAAAAAAAAAAAAAAATTGAACGAAAAAGACCAATAAGCAAGGGTGTAAAAGCATAGTATGGCTGTAAAAATATGTAAAAGAAGAAAAGTTATCTATCACAGGTAAACAAATCGGTAAAGATGACTACTATTTCATTCAATTCCAAAATTATTAAGAAAAAACACAGGAAATACTTAAAATTTCACCTAAATATATAAAATATATCTTCTAAAATTTTAAAAATTTATTAACAAGTATTTGTTTTCCAATACCAAAAATCCGAAACTCCGATCCAAAATCACCGATACTGCCGATCTCGATACTCATACGAAGGATCCGATACCGATACTAGGAAGCTTGCAATTGACCAAGTTGGGTATTGATCAGAAAATGAAAAGGCACACATATTTAGAGAGTTCCAGGAGTAGAGATTCTACTATATCTTGAGACAAACTTGAAATTTCAAAGTTGAGGGCATTACATTACAAGACCAAAATGACAATAGGAAATTATGCACATAACTGAAACAACAGCACCAACAACAAAGTTATCCCAACAACAGCACATCATGAATCTGTTCTTCCATTCAGCTTACATAACTGAACAGACCTAGTTTACAACCTTTCTAACATAGAAACCATAAAGAAATATATAGGTAAGTAGATGGCAGTGATATTATTTTAATTGCATACTTGACTCGTTACTCAGTCTAATATACATATGAAACGGTTGGCATGTTCCACAGAAGTTATTGTAGCCAATTAGATCTCCGAACACTAGACAGCCAATTAGATCTCAATGTTTTGAGATACTGTCTTCCACGCGATACTACGTAGACAACATGATTAGAAGGGTTCTATAAGTTATAATGTTCCCCAAGGTTTGTGTAAAGAACCAAGAATATTAGATCAATAGATCCTCAATACAATTCTGACTTGTAAAAATTAAGTGTATGTTTAACAAATTTATGATCTAATTGACCATTCTAAATCAAGAACCTCCTTGAATTTACATATCGTGATTGCAGATATAGAATAAACTTAAAAATGCATCAAAAGTAGTATTTGGTACCTACTTACAAAAATAAAATACACCCAAGGCGGTACCATCATGTAATCAAGCTTACCAGACATAATATGAAACTTTAGACGGGAATAATTGACAAAAGACAAAGCAAATTCTTTTTAAGGATCAATTTGCTTTGTCTACCATTACTTATGAAGACGAACAATAAAATTAAAAATTTAGGGATCGCCACACAGTTTTTGTTGATTTAGGAAGGGCTTATGATATGGCTATATGGTTCGTTTATGAGAAGCAAATCTCTAATAGCTAATTAAGATTATCATAGATATAGATGACGCATTTACATCTACCGTGTGGACAATTGGAGGTGATATTTCTCCATTTTCCATACCATAGGCTTACATCAAGGACCGGTAATAAGATCTTACATCTTTCCACTAGATGTATTGATGGCATATAGATATGTGTGTTTGTTGATAATATTGTCTTAGTTCATTAGTTGATTAGAGTAAACATGGTTACCTTGACATTGTAAAACAAAATTGTGGAGACGAGCTTTAAATCTAAAAGATCTAAATCAGCGGGACAAAATCAGAGCACACGACTGTGGCTTTAGCAGGAGTTAAGAAGCAATGAGATAGTGTTCCATATTGGTGGCATATAGATACCTAAGTGCCACAGTTTTTGCTATTTAGGATCAATCATCTATCGTGATGGTAAGGTTGACAAGTACAGTCTTTACAAAATGAAAATAAAATAGTTGAATTGTGAGTGCTTCGGAGTGATTTGTGAACATAAGGTACCACTTGAAGCCAAAAAAAAATTTCCATAAGACTGACTACAAAATCAGCTAACTTGAGGGTCTGAATGATGAACCATTAATAAATGACTCAAAATGATCATAGATGAAATTAGAATGTTGATACGAATGTGTAGCAATACAATGAACAAGAAATGAGGATGTTCGTTGAAAGTTGAAGGTTGTGCCAGTTGAGGACGAGATGAGAGAAAATCCATACTAGTTAGTTTGATTATGTGCAAGAAAGACGGCCAGATGCAATTCCCAATAGCATATCATATCATATTGCCTCTTCGTGTAGACTTTATAGTCTAGGGGAACTTGGAGGGTGCTTCTTGGTTGCACCACCTAGGTTCTATGGCTCTCTCATGCTCATAGTTATGTTGGCTAGGAATTTGGCACCAACATAGAGGGTTGACGTCATGCACATTCTAAATATCAGCCTAGGCACTAGGCGTTTGGTGGCCGGCAGATGTCCGCCTAGGTGCACTTAGTGCCCCTGACGTCCAACTATGCATGTTTTTGGGTTTTATGGACAATTGTCGCAATTTTTAGAAGGATTTTTTTTTCCCTAAACCGCCCAGAACTAGACGGGCTAGGCGCTAGGCGTTCGTGCCCGCCCAACTAGCGCCTAGCGACTTTTACAACCTTGACGTCAGGTTGACAGCTGGTCATAAAAATATTTTCAAATCTTTCATGGACCTTTGTTATGCTCCATAGCAGACCATATTTTGATGGAAGAAGATTGGATGATCATGATGATGATGAAAGACCAGCAGAGAAAGTAACTATTAGGTACAGGAATTGGTTTAAACGAACTTGGATAGAAGCTGTGTAAAGGATAGCACTTGATAATGTTAAAAGGAAATTAACAGCGAAGAATGGAAGAAAAGGATTCACGTAGCCAACACCAACCATTTGAGATAAAAGGTTTTGTATTTTTGTTGTTGTTTTGTTGTAAAGCCTAAAGAATAGCAAGTGTAGGCTTAGGAAGGTTCTGGCATACAAAAATATTTATGTAAAAATATGATGCTAAACTTAAATATTGAGTATCAATATTGATTCAACTTGTTCAAACTTCTATATATGAATGAACAAACTTGACAGGATCATAAGATCGGATCACATGATCCACAACTGAAGTCGTGAAAGAATCAAGCATGAACCATAAAAATCCAGTTGGATTCTGCTCATGTAATATGAACCGACGAGGGCTTGTACAATCTGGATTATAAGTCCAGACATAATTTGTAAGATAATGAGATCATTTTACAGTATAAAGATTTTTTGACTACCAAAAGATGTACGTCTACTGAAGGGAAACGATAACTGGCTAATTAAAGCATATTTAAATAACAGTAAGCCACTGTCTACTAAGGGCTGGTTCTGGTTGCAATTATTTCTAGTTATGTTTCGTCCGTGTTTTGCTCAAATGCACATTTCCAGAACGCTCTTTGGACGAGCGTTGTGGAAACGTGTATTTGAGCTCCTAAATAAATAGCATGTTTGATCAAAAGCCCGTCCAGGAACACAAACCATTTGGCTTCCCTCTTGTGTTTGACCCCATATGGAGTCCTGGATGAAACGTAAGTGCAATCAAAACTAGTCCTAATTCATGTAGACAACCTGAACACCATTCCAATTAAAGAAAAATGTAATATATTTATATCAAATATTATGATACTACAAACTCATATATAAATATTGACAAGACAAATCTCGCAGCTATGTACAATCCCTCTATTCGAAACAAAAGGCATCTTATCTGAAATTTCTTATATACTAAAATTATGGTAAACTAATATAATCTGATATTGCTTAGTATTAGCCCTAATAGAATCACCATGAGGTACAGTAATTGTGATAATCTGTGAAATCTTTAAAACAAAAAGGTACATAGTACATAATTTAACCTTGAATCGTTATTAGTTGTCATATTAGAATCACAAAAACTTGGCCAATCAAATGTCAAATAGTACAGCACCTGGATGGAACTCGAGTGAGTGGGGCAGACTGAAACTAACAGGAATAAAGCAATGAACTCATGCACAATGAGAAAATGAAGAATAACAAAATGAAATAAAATTTCTGTGGATGACCGAGATTAAGATAAATTTAAGCAATACCATTTTCATAAAACAATTCTTGGGTAGTAGCAAGGATTTCTCCATATCGTTGTTCTCACTTGATAAGGACTTTGCTTCCTTAGATCCTTTGCAGTCTTCACCATTTTGACCTGAGTCAGTAGAGTGTGTTTCCCCATCATATATTTTGTTCAGTGAATCAGTTACTGCATCAACATTCAGATCACTTGTCAACTGATTTAGAAAGTATTTTCCTCCTTCGCGGTGAACAGCAGCAGCTCCAACACAAAGAAGATCAAAGGAGGCCGCAAGTAAGTTCTTAGGGAAAGAAAAGAAGATTCGAAGAAGACTAAGTGCTCTAAACCTGAATAACCTATGCAATGGAGGCTCAATATTATCTGGCTGCTCTTGCTTTAGATCAAAAAAGGATTCTGGGGTTTCTTGCAGCTTTTGAATTTCTTTGCTGCTTATTTTATAGATATCCTTACCCTCAAAGGTTGAAGTGAAAAAAGTAAGTACATTCTCAAAAACTGCAGAACAGATGCCATCAATGACAGATGATGTTGGTGCTTCATATGAAGCAGTCCTACAAATATCAACTAGTCCAAAAATACAAGCCTTAGCAGTCTGATAAGCAACACCATCCCCATCCTCTCCTCTCATTAATATTGCCAAGCTCCAATTGTACATGTTGATGGACACTTTAGCTGCCGCTTCAAGAGCAGTGGGGCAGAATGATGCAAATCGAGGAATGAGCTCAGCTACAATTCGCTGTACACTCGTGCAACCTACAAAGCAAGAACAAGATGGTGTAAAGGGAGCTCTAGATAAATACTTGAAAAAATCAGATAAGAGAGTTATGTAAATGATGCATGGTCTACAAAATGGTGAGCATTTAAATTGGATCACATGAAATCTAAACAAAGAACTTCTTTTGAGAGTGATGCCAGTCTTTGTTGTAGGATAATAGTAAGGTTGACAAATTTGGATGCTTTTGGAAGGGATCAAGTTCTTCAAACCGTAAAGGAAAACATGCTTCCACAAACATAAACATAAACACATTATTTTATACTTTTGCAAGGATGGCAATTTCCGAGAAGTCCAAAAGTGTGAAAAGTGCAAATCCAAGAACAACACTTACTGGATTTGCAGCATTTCTTGTAAATGCTATTTAGATGGGCTATTTGTGTCTCCCAAGAAGCTGAAACTCTCCACTTTGTTTGTTTGGGTGGAACCTAGAAGTAGGAAGTGAGAAGGAGCCACAGCTTCCCAGCCTAGAAGTGTCCCGCTGGCTCGCTGGAGCTGATACGTTCAATCACCTGCGGACTTGTCGGAGCCCCATGTCATGCACAATATTTTTTGTCCCACTGAGACGGATTTGCATAACCCACATCTGGCAGGGGTTTAGCTGGAAGCTTCCGGAATTCTCCAGAATGTGGTAAAACTCTTATTGAAGCCTCTTGAAGTCTCCATAGCCTTATAGAAGTTCTAGAATCTTCTTTGTAAATATCTAGGACCTAGAATATTATCTAGAATATTCTTATTCTAGAAGTAAGGTCATTGAGGCTCTATAAATAAGCGAGAGGCTCATTTGATCCTCACCACCAAAACTTGTAAGCTTTCTTCAATATAGTAAAATCTTTCAAGTTCCACTCTTGCTCCACTATCGTCTTTTTTCTTATCATTCTAGCTAAAGTTCGTACGGAAAGGTTTGCACGGGTTTTTGAGGAGGAAGCTTGTACGCCGCACAGGTCAAGTGTAGTCCGTGACAAGTGGTATCAAAGCAAAGGTCGATCGTCGCCATATCGACATCTGAGATCGTCCACGAGGAGCATCCCGCATCACCCAAAGAGAAAGGCAAGAACACCAAGAGGGACAAAAACAATGAGCCAACGTTGGAACGAGTCCTTTACGAGTTGGTGTCCAACGTGGAACTCTTGGAGAATGGTGTGACAGGCGTCGAGATACAAGTTGAGCAAAGCCAAGTGGCTTACTAGGAGTTGTTTCATAGATTGGAGAGTAATGTTGCCAATGCCATGACGTTGTTCCGAAAGCAACTTCGCGAGATGTAGGCCAGATTCGAGGAGGAATGCCAGGCTGCTTGAGCAGAGATTGTCGAATTGCACAAAGAACTCAAGAACAAGACTGTGATTCTCAAGAAGGCTATCTCCAATAGTGGGTCTTCGAGTAGGGAGGTGGCACCAAAGGTGAAGTACCCGAGCCAAAATCCTTCAGCGGTGCTCGAGACGCGAAGGAAGTAGATAACTTCCTATGGAACATAGACCGATCCCTTAAGGCGATTCGAATCGAAGATGAGGCCGATAAGATAAATATCGCACCTCTTTATTTCCTTGATGATGCTATGCTATAATGCCGTCGTAGGTGCATTGGAAAGGGGAAGGGTTTGTATTCGATCGAGACTTGAAAGGATCTCAAGAAGGAGATCAAGTCTCAATTCCACACGGAGAACGTTAAATTTGTGGCAAGGAGGAGAGTCAACTAAAGCACATATGGTCAATCAAAGTTTATGTTGTGGAGTGCACCCGTCTCATGCTTGCCATATCTAACATGGGCGAAGAAGATCGTATATTCTTCTTTCTTGACGGTCTACAACTATAGGCGGCACAAGAATTGCAGAGACAGCGTATCCAAGACTTACACATCGAGAAGCTAATGGAGTATCGACGGAGAGATACGTCCAAGCACAAGCAGAAGACACTACCAAGGCCAATGGTAGGGGAGAGAAAAAAGACAACGGAAAGGAGGCCCCGCCGAAGGATAAGCAGTACGCAAAGTCCCAAACTGAGCGAAAATTAGAGTGCTTCGTGTGCGAAGGGAATCACTTTGCACGCGATTGTAAAAACAAAGGCAAGCAGGTGAACGCATTCCAAGACGAGGAGATCGAGGACGAGGAACCAAAGATAGGGGCTCAGATGGGCGCCCTATGCTTGCTCAACGCCTTGAAGAGAAAGTACGTCGTGACCAGAGACCCGAGTAGGGAACTTACGTACGTGGACGTGAAGATCAACGACTAGAGTACGAGGGCAACGGTTATCACGGGGGCAATGCATAACTTCATCTCTGACGCGAAGGTCCAACGCTTGAGTCTAGTGCTAGAGAAGGACTCAAGCAAGATGAAGGCGGTCAACTCAGCGGCTCGTATCGTGCGAGGGATGGCCAAGAGAGTGAAGATAAAAGTGGAAGACTGGACGGGAGTTACTAGTCTCACGGCCGCAACACTCGACGAATTCAGGATGATCCTAGGCATGGACTTAATCACCTCGGCAAAAGCAATTACAATGCTACACTTAGGATTCATGGGGATAATAGAGGAGGGCTTGTCGTGCATGGTGAGTATTGCTCGAAACGAGTCCGCAAAGAAGAAAGCTCTCTCCGCCATCCAACTCAAGAAGGGTGTGAAACACGGAGAGACGACCTACTTAGTGACGCTTAAGATGAAGAAGGTGCCCGCGCAGGGGGATCTTCTACCCGAGATTAGCGACGTCCTTACGGAGGTTCGGGAATGACATTTCGTAAGAGCTTCCAAAGAAACTACCTCCACGGAGGGAGGTGGACCACGCTACCGAGTTGGAGCCGAGTACAAAACCGTCCGCTATGACCTCATATCGCATGGTCCCACCAGAACTCGATGATTTGAAAAGGCAACTAAAGGAGCTGCTCGATGCAGAACTCATTAAGCCGTCCAAGGTCTCGTTCAGTGCACCAGTGTTGTTTCAAAAGAAGAAAAAGAGTCTTTGTTTGTGCATCGACTATCAAACACTCAACAAGGTGACTGTCAAGAACAAATACACTATTCCGTTGGTGGCAGGCTTGTTCGATTATTGGGAGGTGCGAGATACTTCTCCAAGCTAGATATGTGCTTGGGATACTATCAGGTGCGGATAACCAAGGGGGACGAGGCTAAGACTGTATGCGTCAGAGCCTATGAGTTTTTAGTCATACCTTTTGGACTAACAAATGCTCCTGCAACATTTTGTACTTTGATGAACAAGCTCTTCCACCCTTATCTCGACTGGTTCATCGTGGTATATCTCGATGACCTCGCCGTGTACTCAAACGCGATGGAGGAGCACTTAAAGACGATTTTCCAGATGCCAAAGGAAAACCAATTTTCATCAAGTAAGAGAAATGTTCATTTACGCAAGAGGAGGTGTCGCTCTTAAGGCATTCGATCAGACGTGGCAAGATATGGATGGACGATACGAAGGTCCAGGCCATACGGGAGAGGGAGACTCCTACCAGGCCAATGGAGCTATGATTATTCTTAGGCCTAGCGAACTGCTATCAGCGGTTCATCCGAGGATTCTCCGCCATAGTCGCACCATTCACAGATTTGTTGCGGAAGAATCGTACACGGAGTTGGACGTCCAAATGCGAGTAGACATTTGATGTACTAAAAAGGGACATGACGGAGGAACCGGTCTTATTCTTGTCGGATTACTCCAAGTTATTCGAGGTGCATACTGACGCATCCGACTTCGCCATCGGTGGGGTGTAGGTGCAAGAAGGGCACCTCATCGCATTCGAGAGCCACAAGTTGAATGACACAGAGCGACGTTATACGATACAATAGAAGGAGACAACCACAGTAGTGCATTGTTGGCAGACATGGCGTCGTTATCTCCTTGGTACCAAGTTCATAGTAATGACGGACAATGTTGCCACGAGCTATTTCCAGACGCAGAAAAAGTTATCCCATAAGCAAGCAAGGTGGCAAACTTTTTGGTCGAATTCAACATGGAATTGCGATACAAGCCGTGCAAGAAAAACCATATTGCCAATGCACTCAGCAGGAAAGCCGAGCTAGCAACGGCATACTTACTCAAGGGGACATACTTGGGAGTGTCAAGATGGGTATGGACGAGGACAGTTTGACACGGGCTTTGGTTAAGCTCGTTCGTGAAGGCAAAACGTAAAAATTTTGGCTAAGGCACAGACTTCTACACGAAAGACAACAAGGTGGTCGTACCCAAGTAGGGTGGCCAATGCAGACAGTTACTTAAAGAATACCATGACACCAAGTCGGGTGGTCATCCAGGTCAAAAGAGGACATTAGCGTTATTGGAGGTTACCTATTATTGGCCTCGCATGTGCGAGGATGTAGAGGACTATTACGTACTTGTCTTGTGTGCCAACAAGACAAGGTTGATCATCAGCGACTCGAGAGCCTACTTGAGCCTCCTTATACCGAGTCGAAAATGGGAGAGCATTTCGATGGACTCATCTGTGTCTTGCCTAAGATGGAAACACTTGGGTCTATTCTCATGGTGGTAGAACGATTTTCCAAGTACGGGATCTTCATAGCTGCACCGACAGACTATACTGCAGAGGAGGTCGCGCGCTTGTTCATTTTCCATGTAGTGAAGTGTTAGGACATCCCAGAAAGCATTATTATTGATCGAGACCCTCGCTTCATGAAAAAGTTCTAAACATAAGTATTCAAGATCCTCGGGTCAAATCTGCACTTTTCGACTAGTTTCTACCAGCAGACAGACGGACGGACAGTCGAAGCGGGTCAATTTTCTACTCGAGTAGTAGTTGCGATACTTCATGAGTGCCAACTAGCGGGATTGGGTGGATCACTTGGACATTGTCCAGTTTTTCCACAATCTACAAAGGAGCGAGTCGTCCTACAGTAGTTCGTTCGAGTTAGTAAATGGTCGACGACCGCTTGTCCCGTACACACTGAGTACGGGAACATCGGGCAAAAGCCCCACGGCTCACTAGTTTGCCTCGGACTTTAAGAAGAAGGTGTATATTGCTAAGGCATTTCTAGAGAAAGCCACACGCAAGATGAAGAAATGGGTCGACGTCAAGCAAAGACCTGTCGAGTACAAGGAAGGAGATATGGTGATAATCAAGCTTCAACTGCAACAGTCCAAGTTGTTCCGCAAGGTGCACTAGGGACTGATTCGCAAGTATGAAGGCCCTTTCTGGTCCTTAAGAAGAGGGATAAAGTTGCCTACAACCTTGAACTCTCCACCAAGCTGAAGATTTATCCCGTCTTTTATACGAGCTGCCTCAAGCCCTCTCATGCAGACTTGGAGGACCCTCAGCGAGGACTTTCAAAGCAACCCACGACGACCATGACTACGTCGTTCAACAAAGTGAAAGCCGTGCTTAACTCAAAGACCATTCGCCGACGAGACATTTTCCTATATGTGGAGTATCTCATCAAGTAGAAGGGTATGTCGCATGGCGAGTCTAGGTGGGCGCTAACACGTTGCATCAATTCAAGGACATCAGAAACGTTTCAGCAAACGTGTTTGACGAGGATGTCAACATAATAGGTGGGGAAGAATCTCACACACAATATTTTTTGTCCCGTCGAGACGAATTTGCATAATCCTCATATGGCAGGGATTTAGTCGGAAGCTTCCGAAATTCTCCAAAATGTGGTGAACTCTTCTTGAAGACTTGAAGTCTCCATAACCTTCTAGAAGTTCTAGAATCTTCTTTGTAAATATCTAGGACCTAGAATATTATCTAGAATATTCTTATTCCAAAAGTTTCTTGTAAGGTCCTTGAGGCTCTATAAATAAGTGGGAGGTTCATGTTCCTCACCACCAAAACTTGTAAGATTTCTTCAATATAGTAAACTCTTTCAAGTTCGACTATTGTTTCACTATTCTCACTTTCTTAGCATTCTAGCTAAGTTTGTTCGGAGAAGACTTACACGGGTCATCAAAAAGGAAGCTTGTGCGCCTCACGGGTCAAAGTGTAGGAAAAAAAATACTAAGTCCGTGACATCCAACCTGGAACTATTTTGCAGCCTCATCGGAGCTATGGCGTGAACCAACCTACAAGCTTGATGGAGCCGCAAAGTCGAACCAACACATAGGCTCACCCTGTGACAATGAACTACCCAGAGAGTTTGGAGACGTGGCATCGAACCACCTTGGCGGACAATCAGAGGAAAATAAGAACAAAAATCAAAAGAAGACAATTCTTACATTTACTTGCCCCTCCCTTCTCTCCAAGAAGTGGGAGCATTAGGAGCAGTGTTGTAAAAGTCAGCCTAGTTGGCTGACTAGACACCGACTAGGCGGTAGTCGAACCCTACCGACCTACCTTGGTCCCTAGGCGGTCCAGCTAGTCGACAACCGCCTTATGCGGGTCGAGTCGGCCGACTAGGGCACTTCGGCCGACTAATCGGTCAAGTTAGTTTTTCGGGGGAAAACGAGTAGGAGAAGACAGAAAGAAGAGAAGTTTGGAAAAAAGAACAAGAAAAACCTACATACTTGACCGATCCCCGTCGTTCCCCGTTGATGAGCCGCCAGAGTGTCGCGGACGTCTCTGGTGCTCAAAATCGCGGAGCAAAGCTACCCTTCGGATCTCCTTTGGGTTCCGCGAGCGGAGCACCGCACCGGATCCAGATTAGTGGCCCAGCATCGTGACAACGTGTAGGACCGTTGAGCACCTCTAGGGGGTAAATAGAGTGCATGTGCAGCGGAAATAATCACCAATTAAAAATTAAAACAGTTAATAACTATTGCAGAAATAAAGAGACAGAATTGTAAGTGCAGCAAGAGATGGAAAATCAAACTTAGTGAACGCCGCGATATATACTGGTTTTCCTCTGAGAGGACTAGTCCAGTCGCAGGTACTCTTGTCCGTTGTTAATCCACTATTCACAAGCTAATTGAGAGCTTGCAGTCTCTTTACAACATCGTGTTTGGTGACAAGTGCACGACCGACTTCACAACACCGTGCTTGGTGACGAGCGCACGACCGGCTCCGAAAACTGAGATGTTTTTTGAACTTGAAAAACCTCTTTACAACTCTGTAAACCAAAGACTCTAAATCGAACAGATGTTACTGGCTTTGGCTAAGAGATGTATAGGTGGAATGTGAAAGCTTTAGATCGCTGAAAAACACTTTTAGAAATAGATATAGAGAAGAGTGAATGAGTGATTTAGAAATAGAAAAACTCTTCTATTTATAGGTGTTTTTAGGGACCAAACTTGGACAGAGTTCGGATGCGAGGATCTTGCAGACGAACGTTGTATGCAGATTTGGAGGCAACTGATAATTGAATTTGAGTAGACCGAATTCGGACCGAACTCGGACCAAACTCGGACCAAACTCGACCTAAGTTCTGCCTGAGTTTTGTCAATTCAGAACATAGGTATTGGGACCAAATTTGCAGTGTTTGTGGCTTTTTGGATAAGTGGAGCTAAGATAAATTGGTAGACTTTTTAGATGAGTGGACTGTAGATAACCTAAGCCAGTAATACCCGATCGATTTTACATTTTATGTCCTAGACTCAATAAAGAATAAAATACAGAATAAAATGTAAAATGCATCGATCTGATACCAATTCATTTTGCTTTTGGATGACGACTTGAATGCTTGTTGTAGATGCAGTACGCTCTTCGATATTGATTTCACTTGTCCTGAAATGTTAGCAGCAGTTCGTATATTTTGGTGTATCAACTTAAGTTATCGTTGATTATCAAAATCAGGTGTAACCATTAGGCAATGGGTCAACAATCTTCCCTATTTTGATAATTGACAAACTTGAGTCTATATCAAAATATAGCTAATATATAAATTTGAAATAATATACCTAACTTGTATCGGAACTCTGCATCAACATAACTTTGATGACGTTGTCCCGAGAGGGTGACAAACTCATCAAAAGCGCTGATAATGTTGCTCAAAGAGAGCAACAAAGTCATCGAACCGCTGATAGAAGTGCGGGTCACAGCCTGGAGCAGGAGCAGCTGGAGCAGGGGCATCTGGAGCATTAGTAGGAGCAGGAGCAGGCTCAGCAACGGGTAGAGGAGGTGGGTTAGAATAAGTCCTTGATCTAATCAGCTCAGAAGATGTGGAAGAATAGGAACACAAGGCGAGATTGACTCCGAATCTTCTAAAGATAGCTGCTAGATGCATGGGGCATAAAAGGTTACGTCACGGACGCCTGCAACTGATCATCCAAGCTATAAAGATCTTGGGAACAGAAAATGGAATGCCGAAATGCCGATGATACATCACGGACATCTCATAAAACATGATCTCATTAGAAGATCCCGTTTTAGGAAGCAAAGCGGAGAAAATAAAGCGATGTAATTCATAGAAATTTTGATTAAGGTGCTTTGAGTATACCCTACCGTTGCGAGGAACAGGTCTAGGGTGACACATAGCCGCCTTAAAAGAATCAAGGATAACACCTTCCGGGAATTGAACATGATAAATATTAACCAAAGTCTCGCCGACATCCGGCATGTGAAAGTATTCACTAATGTCGGTTGAGTTAAATTCAATCTTATGACCACCGACACAAGAATAAATGTTACCGTTGTCCTTAACTTGCATATTGCAATAGAACATACGGACAACATTGTCATATATGTTGTCAGCGGTTTCAAAGAAGTCACGGAGAGAAAGTCTTTCAAAAACATGAGCGTATTCCGAAAATATAGTAAAATTTACGGAACGTCCTGGACAAATGTCTCTACCATGAAAAGAGTCAAACCAAGCAATTGAATATTCTGCAGAAGGAAAGAATGCATAATCATAATCCTCGTTGTCGGTAGGACGAGCAGGACTGAAAATGCTAACAGGTTCATACTACGAAGTTGAAGATGAACCCGCTTGGGAAGCAACTTTCTTCCTCTTGTGGAACTTAGGAGCCATAGAAAATAAGAGAGGAAGAGAAGATAGATACCTCAAAAATAGTAGAGAATAAGAGGAGGGAGTCACCTTCCGAGCTTCTTAGATCTAGGGTTGAAGGAGGAGGAGATCTTGGAAGATGAAAAACTAGGTTTTTGAATTGTTTTCGGTGGAGGAATGAAAGAGTATGGAGGGATTTATAAAGGGCTAGGGCCGGCTGCTATTCTGGAAATTCGCATCGACGTTAACCGAACTCGGTCCAAGTTCTGTCTGAGTTCGGCCACTTGGATTTCCTGTTCATTAATGCATAATGAATGATAAATGCACTTGATAACTTTTAAACTTCTTCATTTAATAATGTTCATTACTTTGGGTTAGTTGTAGGGGCCGGATCCCAACTAGCGGTAGTCCGAAGACTAGTACACCGTGTCGCTTCAGGCTATTTACACATGTATGACAGAAGGACCCTTTCGGCTTGTACCCAAAATAACTTCTATTAATAAATTTCAAAGTTTTAAGTTATAAAAGTTTTTATTAATCATAATGCATCATGAGTCCGAAAATTCAAGTATGTCGAGCTCTCTACGCAGATAGTTAAAGCAGTCTTCAGCCAGTGGTTTTGTGAAAATATCTGCTAGTTGATGATCTGTGTCAATAAACTCTAAGCAAATATCTCCGTGTTGTTGGTGATCAAGTAAAAAGTGATGACGAATTTCTATGTGCTTTGTGCGTGAGTGACATACAAGGTTCTTAGTCAGGTTAATCGTGCTAGCGTTATCACAATAAATGGGGATCTTCGTGTAGTACAGATTGTAGTCTTCTACAGTTCGCTCCATCCACAAAATTTGAGTACAACAGCATCCTACGGCGATATACTCAGCCTCAGTCGTTAATAGTACTACAGAATTTTGCTTCTTGCTAAACCAGGAGACTAAAGCTTTACCTAGAAAATGACACATACTGCTGGTACTTTTACGGTCTACTTTACATCCTGCAAAATCCGCATCTAAATAATCGATTAGGTCAAAAGATTTAGTTTTGGGATACCACAAGCCGACTGTACAAGTTCCCTTAAGGTATCGGAAGATACGCTTAACGGCGCATAAGTGTGATTCCTTAGGATTAGCTTGATATCTAGCACAAATGCAAACACTAAACATAATATCATGACGACTAGCAGTTAAATATAATAAACTACCAATCATACCTCGATACCTACGCTAGTCGACTGGTTTGCCACTTTCATCAATGTCAAGCTTGGTAGATGTAGCCATAGGAGTTCCGATAGGCTTTACATTGTCGAAGTCATACTTCTTCAGTAGATCTTTCGTATACTTAGCTTGGTTGATGAATGTTTCCTGTGAGTGTTGTTTAATCTGAAGTCCTAGGAAGTATTCCAGTTCTCCCATCATACTCATCTCAAACTCACTCTGCATACACTTAGCAAATTCTTGACATAGTTTCTCGTTAGTAGAACCGAAAATAATGTCATCGACATATATTTGCACAAGTAGAATATCATCATCTAAAGACTTGATAAACAAAGTAGTATCAACTCTTCCTTTTGAAAAACCATTTTCAAGTAGAAAGACACTTAGGCGTTCATACCAAGCACGAGGACTTGTTTGAGTCCATAGAGTTCTTTTCTAAGTTTGAAGACGTGATCCGATTTTTGAAAATCTTCAAAACTAGGGGTTGTTTCACAAAAACTTATTCTTTCAAGTATTCGTTTAAAAATGCACTTTTCATGTCCATTTGAAATAATTAAAAATCATGAAAACATGCAAATGCACAAAATATGCGGATGGCTTCTAGTCTAGCAACAGAAGCATATGTCTCGTCATAATCAATACCTTCTTCTTAATTATAACATTGTGCAACTAGACGTGCTTTGTTGGTAGAACTTGTCCATCCCCACTCATTTTATTTCGGAACACTCATTTGGTACCAATTATCAATTGTCCAATAGGTTTAGGAACGAATTCCCAAACTTGGTTTCTCTCAAATTGATTAAGTTCCTCTTGCATAACATCAATCCAAAATTCATCAGCAAAAGCATCTGCTACAGTTTTAGGTTCTACTTGCGATATGAAAACTACATTAGCTGCCATATCAGTGATTTTATTTGAAGAAGTGTAGTTACACCTTTAGATACATCACCTATAATGAGCATCTCTGGATGATCTGGCAGGAATCTCCAAGATTTGAATCTCTCTGTTAGATCTTCCACATGGCTCTCTCCGATAGCAGTATCTTTGGATGACTTGAATTTAGCATGTGCATCTTCATCATCATTGTCGCTAGATCTGTGACTATTGAGCTCATCAAAAGTAACATTAATGGATTCTTCAACAATTATAGATTTTTTATTGAATACTCTATATCCCTTACTCTTAGCAGCATATCCGAGAAATATTCCTTCATCTGCTTTAGAGTCGAACTTTTCCAAGTTGTCCTTGGTGTTCAGGATAAAACAGCGACACCCAAAAACTTTAAAATAAGAAATATTAGGAATCCTTCCAAACCAAAGTTCATATGGTGTTTTCTTCGAGATAGGTCGAATTAACACCCTATTTAAAACATGACAGACTGTACTAAAAACTTATGCCCAAAAATATTTAAGAAGATTATGCTAATTCAGCATGACTCTAGCCATCTTGCTGAGAGTTCGATTCTTCCGCTCCAAACACCATTCTGTTGGAAAATTCTAGGACAAGAAAACTCGTGGTAATATCCACTATCATCACAAAAAATTTTGAAATCAGCATTTACGAATTCGCCATCATGATCACTTCAAATACGAGTAATTATGAAGTCTTTTTCGTTTTGTTCATTTTTGTAAAATATCTGAAATTCAAAAATAGCATCACTTTTATTTGATAAAAAGTAAACCCAAGTAAAACGAGAGAAATCATCAACAATAACAAAAACGTAAAGCTTACCGCCAAGATTAGCGACTCTACTAGGGTCAAACAAATTCATATGAATTAACTGCAAGGATCTAGAAGTACTTACAGCGTTGATGGATTTAAAAGTTGACCTAATTGTCTTGTTTTTTCACAATCAGCACATACCATGTCTCTCTTAAATGTTATTTCGGGGAGTCCTTTTACCAACTTTTTGGTGCTAAGTCGTGAGATAGCATCCATATTAGCATGTCCTAGCCTCATGTGCCATAGCCAACTTTCATCCTGATTTGCTACTAGGCACCTTCCTGCATTGTTAGTACTCTCTAGAAAGAAAACATAAATGTTGTCTTCTCTAATCCCTTTATATATAGGATTACCAGATGACATATCATATATAGTACATTTGTCTTTTGCAAAATTGATACCATAACCATTATCTGCTAAATGACTTATATTAAGTAGGTTATGTTTCAATTCTGTAACTAGACAAACATCTTTTATTACTGGGTAAGGAGACATACCAACAGTACCATTTCCAATTATATCACCTCTCAAGTTATTTCCGAAGGAAATGTATCCTTCTTTCTTCATCGATAGCATAGCGAACAAAGATGCATCACCAGTCATGTGCCGCAAACATCCGCTATCGAGGATCCACTTCTAGCATGAGAGGGTTGAGGGTCCACCTACAAAACAAGTAGATGAATCCTTTGGTACCCATTTCTTGAAGGGTCCATATTGATTAGTCTTAGGTCTCCAAACAAGTGTTTAATTGTCAACAAGCTTTCTTGCTAGACAATACTGTGATATGTGCCCGTGTGCACTACAGTACGTGCAAGTAAATTTTAAAAAAGTGTTCTTTGTTTCTGTGTTGACCGGTAATTGTGTTCTTTTTGAAAACTTGTACGTGAAAGCGTGATGATGAGCGTGTTTCTTACGTGCTTTCTGTAGTTGAGTCCTCTTAGATGTATGCTTAGCATTAGGACTAACCTTAGGCTGTGTCACAGGGATGGCCTGCTTGCCTAACTTGATCTCTAACTTTTTAGAGACCGCACAAGATTTCTCATATCTAGCAGTCATATCAATGAGTCTTTGCTCTGTGACTAAATGCCTCTTCTTCTCTATGTCATAAAGTTATTGTACTTTGACATAGTCTCTTTCTTTTCTTTCGATGGTGAGGATAGCCTCATGATGGTCTACTTTAAGTTTGGCTATCTCATCCGTGTTACCGATAGTAGATGTCTCTTTGATATTTTCGAGAAGATTAGACAATCTGACTACTTCGGTTGTGCATGCCTTAACCTCTTTACGAGATTGCTTATACTTGTCTAGCACATTTCTGTGATCTTCAAGTAGTTCACTAAAGGCATTTTCTAACTCATCGAAAATAAAATCATCATACAGAGGGTTAGAAGATACCTTATCGAAAGCCATGAGACAGACATTCGCAGTACTGCAGGGTCTGTCCTCTTCCTCTGATTCACTGGCATCACTTACGTGTCAGATGCTTGTATTTGCATACTTCCGACCAGTTATAGCTTTTCTGCTTGATCTTGATCTGTCATATGACTGCTTTTTTTTGACGTTGGACAGTCCTTCATGTGCCCTGACTTCTTGCATCCAAAGCATATTATTTCTTCTTCATTGCTTTCATGGACGTCTCTCTTCCTTCTGTTTGATCTCTTAAACTTTAGAAATTTTCTGAAGTTCTTCACTAGTAGGGCTTGTTCATCACCACTGGATGATTCTTCATCAGAATCATTGCATGTTGTTCTTCTGGCTTGAGCTTTGAAGGCGATCGATTTTTCTTTAGGGGTCGCTTCTTCAAATTCTTGTAGGTCCAGCTCATGGGTCATCAGCTTGCCCATAAATGTCTCCAGAGTCATGGCGGTGAGATCGTTTCCTTCAATAATTATTGTTGCCTTTAAGTTCCAATTCTTGGTTAGAGTCCGCAGCACTTTCCTGATCTTCTCGTGATTACTATAATCTTTACCAAGAGATTGCAAGGGATTAGTGATATCTAGGAAACGAGTAAACAACTGTGTAATTGACTCGCCGAATTTCATTTTGAATGATTCATATTCCTGTGTTAGTCTGCTGATTTTGGATTCTTTTACTTGGGAAGTCCCTTTATGGGTTACCTCAAGAAGTTTCCAAATATCATGAGACGTAGTACAGGTAGAAACTCGATTGAACTACATCTTGTTAATTGCACAGAATAGTGCACTGATGGCATGTGCATCTAGACTAGCCTTTGACCTTTTTTTATCAGTGTATTTGTCATGTGGCTTGTCTATAAGTACGCCCTCAATCACTATACGTGTCGGTTTCTTATAATCGTCAACAACTATAGACCAAAGATCAAAATCAAGAGACTTTAGAAAGAAAGTCATTTGTGTTTTCCAATAAGTATAGTTCATTCTATCAAATAGTGGGAGTCTACTTGTGGATTGTCCTTCACCGTTGAATATTGATTTCACGGCTGCCATATATACTCTTTAGGGTTGTTATATTAGTATATAACCTGACTCTAATACCAATTGTAGAACCGTTGAACACCTCTAGAGGGGATGAATAGAGTGTGCGTGTGCAGCGAAAATAATCACCAATTAAAAATTAAAGCAGTTAATAACTATGGCAGAAATAAAGAGACAGAATTGTAAGTGCAGCAAGAGATGAAAAATCAACCTCAGTGAACGCCACGATATATACTGGTTTTCCTCTGAGATGACTAGTCCAGTCGCAGGTACTCTTGTCCGCTGTTAATCCACTATTCACAAGCTAATTGAGAGCTTGCAGTCTCTTTACAACACCGTGCTTGGTGACAAGTGCACGACCGACTTCACAACACCGTGCTTGGTGACGAGCGCACGACCGGCTCCGAAAACTGAGATGTTTTCTGAACTTGAAAAACCTCTTTACAACTCTGTAAACCAAAGACTCTAAATCGAACAAATGTTACTGGCTTTGGCTAAGAGATGTATAGGTGGAATGTGAAAGCTTTAGATCGCTGAAAAATACTTTTAGAAATAGATAGAGAGAAGAGTGAATGAGTGATTGAGAAATAGAAAAACTCTTCTATTTATAGGTGTTTTTAGGAACCGAACTCGGGCAGAGCTCGGATGCGAGGATCTCGCAGACGAACGTTGTATGCAGGTTTGGAGGCAACTGATATTTGAATTTAAGTAGACCGAATTTAGACCGAACTTGGCCTGAGTTCTGTCAATTCAGAACATAGATATTGGGACCAAATTTGCATAGTGTTTGTGGCTTTTTGGATAAGTGGAGCTAAGATAAATGGGTAGACTTTTAGATAAGTGGACTGTAGATAACCTAAGCCAGTAATACCCGATCGATTTTACATTCTATGTCCTAAACTCAATAAAGAATAAAATACAAAATAAAATATAAAATGACTCGATCTGATTCCGATTCATTTTGCTTTTGGATGACGACTTGAATGCTTGTTGTAGATGCAGTACGCTCTTCGATATTGATTTCACTTTTCCTGAAATGTTAGCAGTAGTTCGTATATTTTGGTGTATCAACTTAAGTTATCGTTGATTATCAAAATCAGGTGTGACCATTAGGCAATGGGTCAACACAACAATAGTATTTTTTTTCCCATTTGTAAGCTCTACTCCCTCACCCCTCCCTTTGTTTATTTTATAGAATGAGCTTCTAGAGCAAGGAAGTAAAGTAATAACTAATAAGCAAACACTTTTGGTTGAAGTAATAATTAAATCCTAGGGACTCAAGCAAGGAAGTAAATTAATAATTAAATCCATGACATTTTTAAGATTGAAATTCAGAATATGAGTCAACACTACTATTAGGAGTAAGCCAACACTTTTGGATGAAGTAATCGAGCAAGGAAGTAAAGTAATATAATCCGTGATAGCAGAGAGATTAAATTTGAATAAGGTTCAGCAGTGAGTTTGAATGTTGAAGAAGAGTTTCCTCTTTTATTAATTGACTTAGGCCTACATAGAAGTCTAAAAACTGAATTGGACCGAAAGCTAATATCCGAAGACATTTTAGATTGTGGATTCTATTTTTTTCCATTGCATATATATATATATATATATATATATATATATATATATATATATATATATATATATATATATAAAAGAAGCCTTAAACCGATTAATCCGACTAGTCCCCGATTAATCCCTGGTCCTCGTGAACCGACTAGCGATTTTTACAAGTGAGGGGACAATCTCTTTTGTTGAGTTAGATAGGAATTTCCTTTCCATGGGCCCTTCCCTCTTGTCAAAACCAAGAAGCGGGCAACATGGGCCAAGAACTTCACTTTGTGGCTGAGTTCTTGCAATCCAAGCATCCCCCAACTACAAAAAAGTCAGTTATAGTCTCTCTCCCACTACTACATTCTCGTAACCTAATCGATATAAGAAGGTTCATTATCCAATAAAATTCAAGATAGGACACTAGTCATACTCACTTACCTTAATATATTAGCATATGGTCTCAAACAGTGTTTTCTAAAATTCTAATTGCCGGAACAAGTTATCCATCTAATTCGAGCGGTGGATGCTATAAACCCTAGTTGGTGGTTTCAATAATGAAACCAAAATGGAGGGTCCCATTATACATCGGTATCCATAGCATCATATCTAGGTTTTTTTCATGACAAAAAGGCATGCATCAAGCCCACCCTGTGGGTTTTCCATCACATTTCTAACATAATAAACCTAAACATTCCCAATTCACTAAAAGCATAAAGGTTCTCAGTGTAACAAGTGGAGTTCTAATTTATGAAGAAGATCTAGGGTTTTAGTGCAAGATTCCAATTCTCCTATTCACCATAAAATCATTACTTTAACGAGATAAACCTAAAGAATCTCAATTCAATAAAAATCAATATATATTCAGTGCAATTATCATAAACATGGTTATTATTTTATAAAGAAGATTTAGGGTTTAAGATGAAGCTTCCCATTTTAACAAAATAAACTGAAGATCCTACATTCCGTGAGCACCAAAAAGTTTCTAGCGCTGTTATCACAAAATGTGCCTTTCTATAAAGAAGATCTAGATTCTAGAGCAATTATCACAAAATGAGCTTTGCGATGAGACCATTACCAAAACCCCTTAAAACCTAAATATGTCCAGTGCAATTACCATTAAAGAAATTTGATCCCAACTCTGAAAAGCTAAACATTTCCAATTCAGTACAACTAGGGGTTATGAGCAAGATGGCAATTCTCCGAGTTTACAAAAGATCACGTCTTTAGCAAAAAAATAAAAAATAAACCTTTACTATTAAAAAAAATTAATCTAAGATTTTAAGATCAGTTGTTGATTTTTTGTGGGGGGTTAGGGTTTTGGGGAACGACCTCTGGAGGCAGTGATGAGGGAGAGGTAGGCCTGCTCGAGGTCCGGCATGAGCCGAGCGTCCTTCTGGGAGACGCAGAACTTGATCCTCCGGTAGGACTCGTAGAGGCTCCGAATCTCCTCCTTGTTCCTTCTTCTCCTGAGGATCTCTTCATGGGACAGGGGATACTGAAAAGTAGGAGGCGAGGCGAAGGTGGACAAGGGGTCGGAGAGCTTCCGCTTCTTCAGCGGCTGCTCCGTCGACGCCATTAATGGGGGAAGGAGAGCAAAGCAACCCAAAAAAAAAATTCATTAATTTATGAGGGCACTTAAAAAAGGTAGCCCAAATCTGATTTTAGTTTATTTACAAATTTGTTACTTAAAAAATTATTATAGCCTGCACAACTATAGGCATATAAATCATTTTTTTTATTTTTTTACATTTCTTTCTTCTCTTTTCCCTCCCAAACCCAAACATTTATATTCCAAATCTCTCTCAATTCATGTTCATATCTAAATTTCTTCTTAGGGCCTGTTTGGTCAACCGTAAGTGTAAATTTTTTAGATTTGGACTTACAAAGATGGAAGATGGATTGGAATCCATATACTTACTTGTCCTCCTAGTAGGGGACAAATGTGTTTGGTTGGAATAGGAAAGTGGAAAGTGGGAAATGAAAATTAGATAAATGTGTTTGGTTGGAATAGGAAAGTGGAAAGTGGAAAATTAACTCAAAATTTATCAACTCAAAATTTATCAACTCACAATTAAATAAAATATTAATTACATTGATTATATTAATTATCTAAGTATTCTTTCCATTTTATTAAAATTTAGTGCAGCTGTTAGCAAAAAAAAAATAATTAAATAAACTGTTAGCAAAAAAATATTAATTATATTAATTATACTACTATTAAAAATTATTATAATGCGGCTGTTAGCAAAAAATATTAAAATTACTAAGAAAAAAACTATTAATTACATTAATTATACTACTATTAAAAATTATTATAATGCGGCTGTTAGCAAAAAATATTAAAATTACTAAGAAAAAAACTATTAATTACATTAATTATACTACTATTAAAAATTATTATAATGCGGCTGTTAGCAAAAAATATTAAAATTACTAAGAAAAAAACTATTAATTACATTAATTATACTACTATTAAAAATTATTATAATGCGGCTGTTAGCAAAAAATATTAAAATTACTAAGAAAAAAACTATTAATTAAATTAATTATATTAATCAGCAAGAAATTAGTGTGGTTGTTAGCAAAAAAAAAAAAAATCTACAACTAATTAAGATTTTTTTTGAAAGAAAAGTGAAAAAATTTAATTTTTAAAAAAAAAACAACTCCCACCCACATCCGGCTGCCAACTCCGGATGTGGAGCAGCCCAAAAACCCAACCAAAATCTCGCGACAGGAACTGGCAGCAGTCACTTCTGCCAGTTTCCTTCCCCTCTTCCCCCACCAACCAAACACCCGGACTTAAATTCCCTTCCCCACTTCACCCAAACTTAGGAATCCGGGCCCACTTCATCTTTACCAAACAAGGCCTTATAGTAACTAAAATTTGATTAACTATACATTTAACACAGATTTTCAAAGTTTTGAACCCATTTTAGGTACGAACTTAAAAAATTCGTCCACAGTTGCGACGAGGACGATGATAGACTGTCCAAATTTGTGACAGTCCTGGTAATGGATAGGACTGCCAAAAATTTGTGCAGTCTTAAAATTGATTTGCTAGACAGCAAGTCCATTTTAAGACTGCCCAAATTTCTAACAGTCATGGTAGTGTATGGATGGCCAGAAATTTGGGTAATAGTACATAAACTAATGTAGGTAAAAAAATTAATTATCTATTCGGTTTAAAAATAAATAAATTATCTATCGGTTTAAAAAACTCAAAATTTTAAATATATCTTATAGATAAGTCTCTCAATTTTGCTCATTTTAAAATAAACCTTCATATATATTGTCTATAAATCATTTTTAGGTATAAATCTATTTTAGAGATAAGTCTCTCAATTTTGTTTATTTCAAAATAAACCAATTTTAGAGATAAGTCTCTTAATTTAAATCTACTTTAGAGTCTCTTAATTATCTACTCGGTTTAAAAAAAACTCAAAATGTTAAATCTATTTTAGAAATATTTCTCTCAATTTTTTTCATTTCAAAATAAATCTTCATCTATATCTATAAATCTATTTAAGAGATAAGCCTCTTAATTTTAAATTTATTTTATAGTTCTAACCAATATTTTTACAGCATCTACATCTATAAATAGGATATACAATATGGTACAGCAATATGAGCCACAAACACAGACACGACAATATGATACGTGTAGTGCCCCGTCCCTACATCGTGCCCCGTACTTGTCCACGGGGTACACGAGAAAGGAACACTGTCGCTATCGATTCGGTCGGGACCGATAGGTCGGGATCGACCGAGTCGATCGAACGGGAGCGGTTGAATTAAGATCCATTCCTCGTTATGGAATGTCTTCTCCGGAACCAAGTCCCATATTCAGCGGGTTGCGCCTCGAGGATTGACTCTGCGGCTGAGTCGGGAGAGACCTCCCGTTGCTCTGCTGTTCACGCCGCTTGCGTTGGTTTTGGCTTTGTTTTCCGAATGCGTTTTCGTGAATGTTTTCGATGGTTTTCATGGCTTGCATTTCGAACTCGCATTTCCTATCGAACTCCTTGAATAATGCAGGGTTCTAATCGGTTGCTTGTGCGATTTCAGGTAATCGCGTAGGCGACGTCTAGAGTGACCAACAAGTTCTCTCGCCGAAGTAAACTCAAGGTGAGTGGCTGACCCTTCTCTTCTCGACCCCCTTCTTAGGCAAAGTCGATAGTATTGTTGCGATTGAAAAGATAAATGCAAGTGCACGAACACGAATGAATGAGCAAGTTCTCAAAGAAAAGGTAGGCTATGTCTTAACAACTAAAAACATGTCTTTGCACGGTCATGGACAACTTGTCGACAAGGTGAGCGTTTCCCCACACGGCAACTCGAGGCCACGGGACCGTTGCGGGCAAAGGAAAACAAATAATTAGTTGTGCTGGGCACGGGTTAGGCGAGGACTTGCAGCGGGGCTCGCTACTCACGCTGAAAGGACCCCGTCTAACAAAAGCTAGAGGAGTCCACGATGGCTCTGGGAGCCAGTGACCAACCACACGAAATATTGCACTTGGTATGAAAATGATAACAATTGATAGGGAAGAACATGGTAAGTTTCATAAGGCACGGCGCGGTCCGCCGCGGGTAAGTTTCAACGTAAATTTTATTATGCTTGTCATATGCTTGTTTGAAATTCATTAGGATGGTTAGAAACATTCATACTCTAAGTCATATAAACTCTTCAACCAAATGAGAGCTTGGAACTTAAATAGCCATGCACCAGTACAAAGTGTAATGTACTGATCCTCGCTCTCCACGCAGGTACCCCGAACCACGAAGGGCGTGCCACTTAAATCTCAAGGTGGCATGGACACTTTTGAAGCCTCGTCCGTGTAAAGGCTTGTTTCTGGATTCCTTTTGAAGAAGACCCGCACTCAGTCCAAAAGAATAGATGGCGGCTCGGCTACCCTCAATCCCAAGTGGAAAGCGTAATAGTTTTTGCTTGTAAAAAGGGATGTAATGTATGGAACGACTATCTCATCGGCGTTTATTTTGTAAGTCGAGTCATGTTGTAGCCCGTGCGGCAATGAATGTAATGATGTCAATGTAAATGAAGTTCTATTATCAATGAAAAAGTTTACTTCTATTTCAAATGTGTCAATCAATTTCTCTGCGTACTCTAACTTGATGTTGTGTTTCGGATGACCTTATGACTACGCCTTGTGCGATCACAACTTAGGTTCGCACGGCATCACGCACGGGGGACGACTATCGATTCTACGGAATCGGGGCGTGACATAATGGTATCAGAGCACGGCTTTACATCCTTTGACCTCGCATCGATGAGATAAGTTGTTCCATACAATGAGTCCGTAATATTCTGTGACTGATGCATTTGCCTTCGTATCGCAGAAGTAACGGAACCCACGGCCAAGCGAGAGCAGAGCGCTTCTAGCGGCTCTAGTAGTTCTCGTCGTTCGCGGGACGGACCTTTTAACGATACCATCGAAAGGATGCTGCGCATAATGGAGGCGCAGCGGAACCAGTCCGAGAACCGACATCAACAGACGGAGGAACGACATGCCCAGTTCGAAACTCGCTTCGAAGCTCGTTTCGACGCACATGCCAAACTTCAACAAAAACAGTTGGATACCCTGCAGCAGATCGTCCAGACAATGGCGGCCAACAGAAATTCTGCGACTGCCCCTACCGTCACCGCACCTCCTGCCACCGTGCCGGCGATCCAACCCATTGAAGTCGACACGGAGGATCCCGAGCGTCAACCAGCGGCAACGAAAAAGTACAACTTTGAAGTGTCCGAATTCAAGAAGGCGTGCCGCACTTCCTTCAGCGGTACCGGGGGCCCTTCCATGGCAATCGACTGGTTGGAAGAGCTGGAAGATCACTTCGAGCTTCTCGGCATTGAAGAATCGAAGCAAGTCGTCTGTGCACAACTTCAACTACGGTTGAACGCGCACGACTGGTGGGCCGTGCGCAAGCGAGCGATCCGACCGGACAACAACACTGCGCCGATCTCTTGGGCCACGTTTCGCAAAGCTTTTGAAGTCCAGTACCTTCCGTCAGCCGTTCGTCAAGCGAAGGAGAATGAATTCATGCAGTTGAAGCAAGGGAGCCGGACAGTGGAACAGTATGCCGCAGAATTCAACAAGTTGTCTAAGTTTGCTGGTCAGTTTCTGCCTACTGAAGAGTGTCGTGTGCGACGGTTCGAAGTGGGTCTGCAACACTCTATCGGTGCACATGTCGGGGTCCCGGAGTACAAGACCGTAGGCGAGGCTCTGAATCACGCTCTCCGCCTTGAGAACCTGCATCCTTCCGGTGCTGACGACGTTGTGCGCCACTCCAATCACAAACATCCTAGCTATACGGGAGGCAATAACGACGCGTCAAAGCGTCCAAATAACGGCGGCTACAAGGGTGAGAAGACAATACCTAAGTGCACCAATTGCGGACGACTTGGACACCGTAAAAGTCATTATTTTTTTTTGCAATATTGAATGTTTCGCTTGCGGACAGAGGGGTCACACGGCTCCAAATTGTCCAAGCTTTCGTCAGACTCGTAACGCCCCGCCACAACAACACCGTCAAGAGAATCGAGGACAGGCGCCTCGACCTCCTACGCCCACTCAACCCGTACCGCAAAATGGCCGAGACCTTCGCCCCAACACTCAGGGCCGCATCTACGCCATGACTCGAGACGAAGCGCTGGCATCAGATATAGTAGTGTCAGGTATACTAAAATTCAATAATGTGCCTGCTCGTGTGTTATTTGATTCAGGCGCTTCGTATAGTTTTATATCGACGGACTTTGCCGTCGAGCACAAATTTCCTGTAATATCGTTAGATCTCGACCTTAGCGTAGGCACACCTTCGGGCACACCAATTCTCACAAACCTAGCTTACGCCGGCGGGATTATCTATATCGGCGGTCAAAAGATCGGTCTGGATGTAATAGTTCTGGACATGAAGGACTTTGACATAATTCTGGGAATGGATTGGCTCGGGCCGTGTAACGCAACCATAGACTGCGCTGAAAAGAAGGTCACATTCCGCATACCTGGAGTGCCTGAATTCTGCTACTCGTGTGGTGAGGCGTCGCCGACCTGCATGGTGATCTCCGTAATATCGGCTCGACGGATGCTGCATTCCGGGTGCGAAGGCTATCTAGCTTCCGTTCGAGACATGCGACAGGATGGTGCAAACGCGGGTCAGATCGACGATGTGGTAGAATTTCCAGACGTGTTTTCGGACGAGCTACCCGGCATGCTGCCCGATCGAGAAATAGAGTTCACCATCGACACATTCCCCGACACCCGTCCGATCTCGAAGGCTCCGTACAGAATGGCCCCTGCAGAATTGAAGGAATTGAAGGCACAACTACAAGAATTACTCGACAGAGGGTTTATCCGTCCGAGTGTCTCGCCGTGGGGTGTGCCCGTGCTATTCGTGAAGAAGAAGGATGGATCGATGCGACTCTGCATCGACTATCGAAAATTGAACAAAGCCACCGTCCGAAACAAATACCCCCTGCCCTGCATCGACGACTTGTTTGACCAGCTCCAAGGCGCAACGGTGTTTTCGAAGATTGATCTGCGATCGGGTTATCACCAACTCAAAGTCAAGCCAGATGACGTGCCGAAGTCTGCCTTCCGCACTCGCTATGGCCACTACGAGTTCTTGGTAATGCCGTTCGGTCTCACGAACGCCCCTGCCGTCTTCATGGATCTAATGAATCGGTTGTTCCGTCCGTTCGTTGACAAGTTCATAGTAGTCTTCATCGACGACATCCTCGTCTACTCGAAGGATCGAGCGCAACATGCAGAGCATCTGCGGACGGTACTCTAAACCCTTCGAGAGAATCAGTTGTACGCGAAGATGAGCAAGTACAAATTCTGGCTGAACAGCATCTCATTTCTTGGGCACATCATCTCCGCCACGGGCATCGCAGTCGATCCGAAGAAAGTCGAGGCAGTTGCTGATTGGAAACGGCCCGCATCAGTTAGCGAAATTCAAAGCTTCCTAGGCTTGACGGGATACTACCGACGCTTCTTAAAGAACTTCGCGAAGATTGCATCGCAGTTGACTCGCCTTACCCAGAAAGGAGTCGCATTCAAGTGGTCAGACGACTGTGAAGCTTCCTTCCAGGAGCTCAAACAACGGCTCGTTTCGGCCCCGATACTTGCTCTTCCTGAAGGGACTGAGGGATTTCAAATCTTCAGCGATGCTTCTGGCCAGGGCTTGGGGTGTGTGCTCATGCAGCGGGATAAGGTGATATCTTTTGCTTCCCGGCAGTTGAAGCCGCACGAGAAGAACTACCCCACGCACGACCTAGAATTAGCGACGATTGTGTTTGCGTTAAAGCTGTGGCGTCACTATCTCTATGGCGTGGCGTGCAGGATTTATACGGACCACAAAAGCCTCAAGTATCTCTTCACCCAGAAAGAATTAAATTTGCGGCAGAGGCGATGGCTCGAGCTAATCAAAGACTACGACTTATCAATCGACTACACGCCGGGCAAGGGAAATGTGGTAGCGGATGCGCTGAGCCAGAAGTACTTAGCTTCGTTATGCATCAACGACCGACTGCTGCGTGACTTAGAAGAAATGGGTATTGAACTCCGAGTTCGTTTCTGAGACGTAAAACTAGCACAACTGCGGGTAGAACAGAGCCTACTGGAGAGGATCAAGTCTGCACAGAAGGACGACCCATACCTGGAGAAGATGCGGAAGTTGATATCGACAGGGAAAGTGTCCGACTTTGTAGAGGACGAGTCGGAAGTGTTGCGCGTGAAGGGACGGCTATGCGTACCGAACGATGCAGAGCTTAGAAATGAGATAATATCGGAGGCGCACTATGCAAAATATTCCTTACATCCTGGAAGCACCAAGATGTATAAGGACCTACGCGTTGTCTTTTGGTGGCACGGCATGAAGAGGGACGTAGCGCTCTTTGTGTCAAAATGTATGGCCTGTCAGCAAGTCAAAGCCGAGCACCAGCAACCGGGCGGGGAGATGCAGAACCTCGCCATTCCAGAGTGGAAATGAGATCACATCACTATGGACTTTGTTGTTGGCTTGCCGAGGACGCCGTGGGGAAACGACGTCGTCTGGGTCATCGTCGATCGACTAACCAAGTCAGCGCACTTTATCGCCATCAAAGTTACTTGGAGCGTCGACCGCCTTGCTCAGATATACCTTGATGAAATAGTTCGGCTGCACGGGGTCCCAGTTTCTATCGTCTCTGATCGGGATGGACGGTTCGTAGCGCGCTTCTGGAGTAGTCTTCATTCAGCACTGGGGACCAAGTTGAAGTTCAGCTCAGCTTATCATCCTCAGACTGACGGCCAAACAGAGCGGGTGAACCAAATTCTCGAAGACATGTTACGACTCTGTGCGATCGACTTGAAGTCAAGTTGGAACGTCCATCTACCGCTGGCCGAGTTTGCATACAACAACAGCTATCAGTCCAGCATCCAAATGGTGCCGTATGAAGCTTTGTACGGCCGGAAGTGCAGATCGCCCATTTGTTGGGATAAAGTCGGGGAATGGCAGATACTTGGTCCGGAGCTGCTGGAGCAGACCGTGCTGAATGTCAAGTTAATACGAGAGAGATTAAAGATAGCACAAAGCCGGCAGAAAAGCTATGCCGACACGCACCGACGCCCCCTCGAGTTCTCGGAAGGCGACCATGTATTCTTGAAAGTGATGCCCATGCGGAGAGTTTCCAGGTTCGATGCAAAGGGAAAATTGAGCCCAAGATTTGTTGGCCCGTACGAAATATTGAAGCGAGTCGCCCCGGTAGCTTACCAAATTGCCTTGCCGCCTGCGTTGTCAGAGGTACATGACGTCTTTCACGTATCGTAATTGTGGAAGTACGTGCATGATCCGAGCCATGTTGTGAATTTGGGTAAGCTGGACCTGAAGGCGGACTTGTCATATGTCGAAGAGCCGGTGCAAATCTTGGAGCGCAAGGATAAACTTCTCTGCAACCGTGCTATTTTTCTCGTCCGCGTCCTCTGGAGGAACCACTCGGTCGAAGAGTCGACGTGGGAGCTTGAGTCAGAAATGAAGGAAAAGTTTCCTTCATTGTTCTCGTAGAGGTAGGTTCTATTTTAAGTTTCGAGGATAAAACTTTTGCTTAGTTGGTTATGGTGTAGTGCCCCGTCCCTACATCGTGCCCCGTACTTGTCCACGGGGTGCGCGAGAAAGGAACATTGTCGCTATCGATTCGGTTTGGACCGATAGGTCGGGATCGACCGAGTCGATCGAACGGGGACGGTTGAATTAAGATCCATTCCTCGTTATGGAATGTCTTCTTCGGAACCAAGTCCCATATTCAGCGGGTTGTGCCTCGAGGATTGACTCTGCGGCTGAGTCGGGAGAGACCTCCCGTTGCTCTGCTTTTCACGCCACTTGCGTTGGTTTTGGCTTTGTTTTCTGAATGCATTTTCGTGAATGTTTTCGATGGTTTTCATGGCTTGCATTTCCTATCGAACTCCTTGAATAATGCAGTGTTCTAATCGGTTGCTTGTGCGATTTCAGGTAATCGCGTAGGCGACGTCTAGTGCGACCAACAAGTTCTCTTGCCGAAGTAAACTCAAGGTGAGTGGCTGACCCTTCTCTTCTCGACCCCCTTCTTAGGCAAAGTCGATAGTGTTGTTGCGATTGAAAAAATAAATACAAGTGCACGAACACGAATGAATGAGCAAGTTCTCAAAGAAAAGGTAGGCTATGTCTTAACAACTAAAAACATGTCTTTGCACGATCATGGACAACTTGTCGACAAGGTGAGCGTTTTCCCGCACGGCAACCCGAGGCCACGGGACCGTTGCGGGCAAAGGAAAACAAATAATTAGCTGTGCTGGGCACGGGTTAGGCATGGACTTGCAGCGGGGCTCGCTACTCACGCTGAAAGGACCCCGTCTAACAAAAGCTAGAGGAGTCCACGATGGCTCTGGGAGCCAGTGACCAACCACACAAAATATTGTACTTGGTATGAAAATGATAACAATTGACAGGGAAGAACATGGTAAGTTTCATAAGGCGCGGCGCGGTCCGCTACGGGTAAGTTTCAACATAAATTTCATTATGCTTGTCATATGCTTGTTTGAAATTCATTAGGGTGGTTAGAAACATTCATACTCTAAGTCATATAAACTCTTCAACCAAATGAGAGCTTGGAACTTAAACAGCCACGCACCAGTACAAAATGTAATGTACTGATCCTCGCTCTCCACGCAGGTACCCCGAACCACGAAGGGCGTGCCACTTAAATCTCAAGGCGACGTGGACACTTTTGAAGCCTCGTCCGTGTAAAGGCTTGTTTCTGGATTCCTTTTGAAGAAGACCCGTACTCAGTCCAAAAGAATAGATGGCGGCTCGGCTACCCTCAATCCCAGGTGGAAAGCGTAATAGTTTTTGCTTGTAAAAAGGGATATAATATATGGAACGACTATCTCATCGGCGTTTATTTTGTAAGTCGAGTCATGTTGTAGCCCGCACGGCAATGAATGTAATGATGTCAATATAAATGAAGTTCTATTATCAATAAAAAAGTCTACTTCTATTTCAAATGTGTCAATCAATTTCTCTGCGTACTCTAACTTGATGTTGTGTTTCGGATGACCTTATGACTACGCCTTGTGCGATCGCAACTTAGGTTCGCACGGCATCACGCCCGGGGGACGACTATCGATTCTACGGAATTGGGACGTGACAATATGCAAAATGAAAAAAATAACTAATATTGACAAAGGATTACAATCATATTTCTTGGATGCAATTAGTACAAAATTTAGCATATTACATGCGTTCCATTTAAAAGGATTACAACAATTTGATAATTTAGAATATTACGATTTGGTAAATCAAAGTTTCACAAAATCAAACGATGTCGGTCTTCATTTGGTGTCGGTTCGTGTCGGTCTTCACTTTTCCACCTACTCCAAACTACAAGGTAATCATCTAGCGACCAAAATTTTGGTACTTCAAAAGATGAGAATAAAAACTGTAGCAACGATTGGTTGTAGTACTTGTCGATAACATACAACTTATGGTCGACATCGCAAAAGAGATTATTCTTGTCTCAAAGTATGCAAAGGTGAGAGCTTACCCATATTCCGGTTATGCCTTGTTAAACAAGATACGACATAAATATGGGTACACTCTCACCTTGCACACTTTGTAACCAGAATAATCTCTTCTGCAGTGACGACCACAAGTTCTATGTTTTTTATGGCAATATTAATTTGATGACGATATTTGATGGTGAAAGATGGGACCGCGTCAAGATCCTTCTTCTTTGGGTAGCAACTATAAAATAAAAATATTTCAAGTTAATTAACAAAGATTAAACTTTAATTTTAGGAACTTAATTAACGAAGATTAAAATTTAATTAACAAATAATCTAATTTTGGCAGTCCTATAGTTTTGGACTATCCAAATTTCTTGTAGTCCTATGGGCAGTCGTAAAATTGACTGTTATACAGCAAGTCCATTTTAGGACTGCCACTATTTCTGGCAGTTTTGATAATGTGCAGGACTGCCAGAAATTATAGCAGTCCTGAAATGGACTGTCGTACATCAAGTCCATTTCAGGACTGCCACAATTTTTGGCAGTCCTAAAGTCGGCTTGGCCGATTGAAATTATCATGTTAGGGTTTGTTTTTATCATGATAATGGAATGAAATAATCATTACAATGTTAGGACTCGATCATTATAATGTCTGTTTCCATCATGATAACGTATACCGAAGAATGAAATATATATTTTATGGTTTATTTTCATGGATTGTTTGTGAGGAAGGAAGTATTAGAATTTGTACCTTATTTGTGATGAGCCTTTGGGTGCCATATCTAAAATTGGGAATGAGAAGTAAGATTTTGATGGAGATGGGGAAGATGGAAATAGTGGAGATGAAGTAGAGATTTTTGGGGGGTTTGGGAAGAGAGAGAGTAGAATATTGAAATGAAGGTAAAAATTGGGTCTGGGGGGTGTTCGGTTGGGACATCCCCAAGAGTAAAAAAAAAAATTGAGCCGTCCTAAGTAATTTTTTTTCTCAAATCTAGGCTAGTCCCAATCCGGACTAGCCCTGAGTAAGTTTTGAAATGCCCTTATAAATTACCGGGGGGGGGGGAGAGTGTGTGTTTAACCAATTAACTAAAATTGGTACTATAATCTTTAGGCAAGGGCTGTTACCGGGTCGGGTACAGGTCCTCTACATAAGATACCTATTAACTAAAATTGGAGGGTTTTTTTTTTTGAAATCCTATAAATTATCTTTGATTTCCACGTTTGTTTTCCTACATTTTCACTTCTCCTATCTAAGTTTATGTTTGCACTAACCCAAATTCTAATTTTATTCCCAAATTTTGGCAATCGTATTCACTTTTCAATTCCAGCTACAAAGAAGAAAAAAAATACTTTTGACAGTATTTTTGACTTTTTTACATGGATTATATTAATATATGTCCTAAAGACACATGATACTACATTGATAAATATATATATATTTTACATGAGTATTCCTAGTAACACATTAATAAATGACCATTTTATATTGATAAAAATTATATTTTAAGTAAAAATATTTGCTTTATTTAGTATGTTGGTGGAAGTACACACGTAAAATGCACATTTAATCAATGTGAAATTACGTGTACTTAAGGCACATGTTAACCTAATCTTTTTTTATATACATGTAAACATTTGGATTACAATGAGTTTTGTAGTGTTGAATGTTGTGAAGTCTTTACTCGCTAGCTATAAATGAAAAAAAAGGATCTTGTTGTAGTAGTTATAACTACTTATTGATTGTTGACAATAGATGAAGATTTTATATTACATATAGATCTCAACATATCTAGTTGTTATCCGTTGTAACCAATTATAAATTTGTATAAGGCTAGCACTATAGTCATTCTAGGAATATTTGCTCATATTGATAGACAAAGTAACCCTTTTTCTCTACTTCTACAAAGTTCCTAAATCCATTAATCTTTCATACTACAAAATTTTATCAACACGTAGTTCTACTACGAACGCTCACGATCTGCAAAAATCCTCTAACAAAATAAGTAAGTAGATCTCATTTTTTTTTAGATCTAAGTTTCTCCTTCTTAAGCCACAACAAAGTTGTTCACCCCGCCACAAAAAGTTCCTCTGGATCTAACCCCTGCTGTTGCCTGAAGAGAAGCTATACTTTGGCTATGGCATGAGCCTTTCCAAATGTCATAGCTATGCCACATCCTAGCACCGTCTCAAGCGAAGATAAATTATTTTGGCTAAAGCATATTAGACTCACCATTGTAGGAACGAAATAGTAAAGCGTAATACTCTAGAGGGGGGGGTGAATAGAGTTGGCAGCGGAATAATGCTAAATAAAAATGTTAGCAGCACAATCACAGAATATTAATCACAACTGAAATAATGTAAAGGCAAAGTTAAGAGAGCAAACGCAAAGACAGCGATGTATACTGGTATCCCTCTGTTGAGGACTAATCCAGTCGGTAGAACTCTTGCTACCAGTTGAATCCACTATTGGAAAAACTGCAAGTTTTCTTACGAAGTTCTTGCAACTTCTACAACGCGAGCTTTGATACGAAGAACTCGTCCAACTTCAAATGTGAAGAGGTATTCTTCAATCAAGCCTTCTGATTACAATCTCTCAGAAACTTCTAGACCGTACCGCACTGGCAAATTGACTAGAGGATTGTAACTGGCTTGGAATCTGAAATTGAAAGCCCAAGAAAACTCTTTGGAAGACTGAAAGCTTTAGATAGAGAGAAGATTGAAAGTGAATGAGTGAGTTGAAATGATCGAAATCCTTCTCTATTTATAGGAGTTCCAAAGACAGACTTCTGTCAGAATTCGGGCAGAATTCGGACAGAACTCTTTGAGCAAATTTCGGTCAAATCCGCAACTGCAGGAGGACCAAGTTCCAAAGATTCAAAATCACAACGGCCACTAACCGAACTCTGGCCGAACTCTGGCCGAACTCTGGCCGAGTTCTGTCATGGTTAGGTTAGGGTTTTAAAAATAGGTTTTGGTGATTTTTGAAAACCTTTTTGAAAACTTTTTTGTAAACATTTTGATAGGTCATTTTAAAAATATTTTGAACTATTTTGGGGATAGTCTATTTGCCAGTACGACTCGGTGTACAACATATTCCTAGACTCAAATAAAATGAAAATTATATTGCATAGGAAATACAGACTCGAGTAGGCAAACAGATCTTCAGTCTTGAACGGAGTGGATAGCCAATCTTGCTTATGTCCAAGAAACCGAGATGTCCCAACTAGCTTTGTATATCCAGACAGAGTTTGATCAATTATTAAAATCAGGTTGACCATATGACCAATGGGCCAACAATCTCCCCCATTTTGATAATTGACAAACTATGAATGATATAACATTAAGCTTGTTCAAAAAGAATCAAAACATGAAATTGTTCTTGTCCTGTAAAAAAATGTTAGAACTTTAATTTTCTCCCCCTTTGTCACTTAGCAAAATAATTGCACAAGAGAAGGCTCCCCCGCATTTAATGCAGAAGGCTCCCCCGCAATTAATGCATAAGGAACAAATAGTGAGAAAACATAATAAATAAAACATAAAGAGTAGATATATATCATCACAGGCATGTAAAGTTTATACAGATTATCATCACATGCATGCTATTGTCTCTAAAGAATATTATCACAGGCATGCTATTGTTTCAAAAGAATAAAAGAAATCTCAGGCATGCTATTTCACAGGCAGTTTGTAATGAAGAAGCAGTATAAAGAGATAGTGCTAAAACAAAGTGCTGAAATAAACTGAAATATCATAAAAGAAACACCATAAGCATGTCCATGAAGATAAAAGTACTGAAAGCATACTACAAAGTGCTGATAAATATCAAAAGTACTGATAAAAAGAAATAACTGATAAAAACTTGGAATGTTGGAGCATTTCCAAGTATGCAATAGAATGTCACTAAAAAATCAAATCACATCTCCTCATCACTATCCTCGTCGTCATCATCATCAGCAGCTCGGCCAGCATGACCGGAAGGACCAGCACCAGAAGTACCAGCGCCAGAAGGATGAGTAGGGGCGCCAGTATAGAACTCACCAACGTAGTCACGAGGTGCACGATACCAATCATAGGCGTTACCTGGCTGGAAGTAGGCATGGACAGCCTCATCCTCACAGCGGTAACCCGAAAAAGCTGGATCTCGAGGGATGGAGGCGGCAGAGTGACCAGTCTGGGCAAAACGCAGATCGGCCAAGGAGTTTGCCATCGCCTGGTAACGGGTGACATCGCGGAACTCACGCTCGCGAGCCATGTCCGTCAACGAGACGTGCAAAGCAGATAAGTGCTGATGTATGCCCTCAAATGTCAAGGCATACTGATAAGGTGGTGGAGGAGGTGCAGTAGGAGGAGCAGTAGGTGGAGCTGAAGCAGTCCGGCTGCGACGAGATAGCTGAAGAAACTTGGGCTCAGAGTCCTGAGTACAAGTCGATAGATCGATCTCGAATCGCTGAAAGATACGAGGGAGAATCATCGCGTAAGAGAGATTTCGATCTCTTGTACGACATCGTCCCATCATCTGAATGATAGTCTTAGGGGTAGAAAAAAGAATCCCCTTAAGAATATGGTACATGGCGGACAGCTCAAGTGAGGTCACATCATCTTTGGAAGTGGATTTGGGAAGGATAGTAGAGTAGATGATGCGATACAATTCGTAGTTGAACAAGTTCAGGTTGTTAGCCTTGAACTTTCCAGAGCATACTCTGTCAGGAGCACAGAGTTCCGCTTTGAAACTAGTGAGTGTCGTGCCTTCGGGAAACTCGAATTCTGTGATGTCTACTAGCGGTTCACCTTCATTGAGAATACCAAGAATCTCCGCTAGGAGGGCATCATCGAACTCGATGTCTATGCCTCCAACACGTGTGCTCACGTCAAAAGTGTTTACTACGAGATTGCAATAGAATAAACGAATGGCATTAGTAGCTATCGGGAAGCACAGTTTAACAAATAAGTGTAACCCTAATGCCTCAAATAAGTGACGATGATCGGGAAATACCGTCCATTTGATCGGAGCGCCGCCGCATATGGATCGGGTGGAAAAATTACCGTACCATAATAGAGCTTGATCGAGGGTTTGAAAGAAAAACCCATCGAAAGCGCCGTCGCTCGTTTGGATCGGCGAAAAGAGTGAATCCGTGTGTGGATTCAAAGACGACCCTTCCTCACTAGGAGTGGTCTTCTTCTTCCTCTTGAAAGGATTAAATTTAGGTGCCATTGAAATAAAGAGCACAAATTGAAAGGTGGAGAAAGAGGGAGTTATACCTCACGAAATCAGGATATGTTGTAGAGAATGTCGATCTTCGTACGATTCCAAATTTTGGAGAGATTTCACCAAGTAGATTGGAAGGAAAATATTGGTGAAGAACTAGGGTTTGAGGGCTCGGGTCGGCTGCTGCTGCTGTTTGAATTGGTTTGGAAGCAATGAAAGAGAAGAAGCTCTCGGGTTCTGGATATATACACAGATACCCTCAACCGAACTCGGGCCGAATTCGGTCAGAGCTCTGGCCGAATTCGCCTAGGGTTCTTCAAAGTTGATTTAAGCCACTTCTTTTTCATTGTCTCATTTCAAATATTTAATTCAAAGATTAGTTATTTTAGCCTTCAAATAACATAATTAATAATATTTTATGAATTAAATGTCGTTACACAACAACTGTCTCAGATTAGCTGTAGGAGTACTGTCCCAGCTGGCGGAGGTTCATCGGGGAACTCTTAAATACCGCTTTGCTTCAACCGTAGTTGTGGTGACAGACAGACTCTTTATTGGCTTGTCTCTAACACAGTTTTTGCGTATTGAGATATAATCATAAAACAGAATCAATTAATATTATTGACGTCCAAAATTCCTAATTCTCGACGTAAATAATTGAAACGATCTTCCGCTAGAGGTTTAGTGAAGATGTCAGCTAATTGATTTTCAGTATCTATGTACACAAGGTTTATATCTCCATTTTGATGATGATCTCTAAGAAAATGATGTCTAATCTCGATATGTTTAGTACGAGAGTGACATACTGGATTCTTAGTCAAATTAATAGTGCTCGTGTTATCACAGAAAATGGAAATATGTGTGTAAAATAAATCATAGTCTTCTAGGGTTTGTTTCATCCATAAAATCTGAGCGCAACAACGTCCTGCGGCGATGTACTCAGCCTCTGTTGTTGATAGGGCTACAGAATTTTGCTTTTTACTAAACCAAGAGACTAAAGTTTTGCCTAAGAAATGACATGTGCCACTTGTACTTTTTCTATCAACTTTGCATCCAGCAAAATCTGCATCCGAATAACCGATAAGGTCAAAGGATTTAGTTTTGGGATACCATAAGCCAACAGAATAAGTGCCTTTAAGGTATCGAAAGATACGCTTAACTGCGGACAGATGTGATTCCTTTGGGTTAGCTTGAAAACGTGCACACAGGCAAACACTAAACATTATATCTGGATGACTAGCAGTTAAATAAAGTAAACTACCAATCATACCTCGATACTTACGTGTGTCGACTGGCTTGCCTTGTTCATCTGAATCAAGCTTTGTTGAAGTTGCCATCGGAGTGCCAATAGGTTTGACATTGTCCAGATCGAACTTCTTTAGCAAGTCTTTTGTGTACTTGGCTTGATTTATGAATGTTCCATTATCAGTTTGTTTGATTTGCAATCCGAGAAAGAATTTCAGCTCTCCCATCATGCTCATTTCAAACTCATTCTGCATACACTTAGAAAATTCTTGACATAGAGATTCATCAGTAGATCCAAATATAATATCATCAACATAGATTTGAATTAAAAGCAACTTGCCATTAAAAGATTTAATAAACAGTGTAGTGTCAACCTTCCCTTTTGAAAAACCGTTGTCAAGTAGAAAAGAGCTTAGACGATCATACCAAGCACGAGGGGCTTGTTTTAAACCGTATAGAGCTTTCTTCAACTTGAAAACATGATCTGGGTTTTTGAAATCCGTGAAACCTGGAGGTTGTGCTACAAAAACTTCTTCTTTTATAAAACCATTTAAAAAAGCACTTTTCACATCCATTTGAAAAAGTTTGAAATCATGAAAACATGTAAATGCACATAACATGCGAATGGATTCTAATCTCGCAACTGGGGCATAAGTCTCATCGTAGTCGATACCTTCTTCTTGATTGTATCCTTGAGCTACGAGTCGAGCCTTATTACGAGTCACTAAACCATTCTCATTCAGTTTGTTTCGGAATACCCAACGGGTGCCAATGATCGGATGATCAACAGGCCTGGGAACAAGTTTCCAAACTTGATTCCGTTCAAATTGGTTTAATTCCTCTTGCATAGCATCTATCCAAAAACTATCACTACATGCTTCATCAATAGTTTTGGGTTCTAGCTATGAAATAAATGCAACACTAGAAACAATATCTCTACAGAATGTACGAGTACTTACTTCCTTGGTAATATCACCAATTACCAAATCTTTTGGATGATTAGCTAAAAATTTCAACCTTTTCGCTTCATTCTGAAGGTAGCTGGTTCCTGGATCTTCTCTAGGAGGTTCAGCTAGTGCAGAGCTTGGTTGAGAATCAGCTGGAGTTGAGCTTGGTACAGATGTATCTTCGTCATTGTCATCAATCGTCATTTGATTTAATTCATCAAAGGTGACATTGATTGACTCTTCGATGATCATGGTACGTTTGTTGAAGACTCTGTGTCCTTTGCTCTTGGCCGCATAACCTAAAAAAATATACCTTCATCGGCCTTTTCATCAAAATTTCCCAAATTGTCTTTTGTGTTTAGAATAAAACATTTACAACCAAAAATTCTAAAGTATGAAACTGAAGGAATTCTATCAAACCATAACTCAAATGGAGTTTTCTTCGATTTGGGTCGAATTAGAACTCTATTGAGAACAAAGCAAGCTGTGTTGACAGCTTCAGCCCAGAAATATTTGGGTAGACTAAACTGGTTTAACATCACTCTGGCCATTTTGGTTAGAGTTCTGTTCTTACGTTCCACAACTCCATTTTGTTGTGGAGTCCTAGGGCAGGAGAACTCATGAATAAAACCGTATATGTCACAAAATTGCTCAAAATCAGCATTCTCGAATTCGCCACCATGATCGCTTCTTATGTGAGTGATCATGTAACCTTTTTCATTCTGTACTTTCTTGCAAAAGGCGACAAGTTCGGATAATGCATCATTCTTGCGTGTCAAGAAATATACCCACGTGTATCTAGAGAAATCATCTACAATTACGAAAGCATAAAGTTTACCTCCGAGGCTAGCAACTCTGCTAGGACCAAATAAGTCCATATGAAGCAATTGTAGAGGTCTAGTAGTACATACTGCGTTTACTGACTTGAAAGTGGATCTGGTAGCTTTGTTCCTTTCACATTGACTGCATACCGAATCCTTCTTGAATGTAATGTCCGGTAAACCGCGTACTAGCTTCTTTGTGGATAATCTTGATATTGTATCCATATTAGCGTGACCGAGTCTCATATGCCACAGATGACTCTCATCACTCTTGGCCATTAAGCATCTACCTGAAATGTTAGTTTCTTCTAACAAATAGAAAACATATATATTGTCTTCTCTGATACCTTCAAAGATAGTACTACCAGTTGAGCTATCAACTATAGTACATTTGTCTTTGCCAAAGTTGATGCCATAACCATGATCAGCTAGATGACTTATGCTGAGTAGGTTATGTTTCAACTCGGTAACCAGACAGACATCCTTAATTACAGGATAGGGAGACTTACCAACATCACCGATACCAATAATATACCCTTTCAAATTATTACCGAAGGAGACATAGCCTTCCTTCTTTTTCTTCGACAGTGTTGCAAATAGGGTAGCGTCACCGGTCATATGCCGTGAGCAACCGCTATCGAGGATCCATTTGCTTCTAGCATGTGAAGGGTGTTCCACCTACAAAACAGTTTGCAGATGAAACCTTTGGTACCCATTTCTTGTAGGGTCCTGAATTGTTAGCTTTAGGTATCCAAGCATAAATATTTAAATCTACAAGCTTTCTCATTCTACATGCAGATGATATATGACCAATGAGGCCACAATAATGACATTGTGCATGTCGAGTGTTGAAAGCTGAGTGGTGTGCAAGGTTGGTAGGTTTGGGTTTTCTAGTATAGAAGAAAGCATACCTATAATCTTATTTGGGCTTAACCTTTTGGGGTAAAGGTTTGATAGGGTTAGGTCTGACAGTGTTTGGCTTGGGAATGTTCCAATTTCTCGATAAGTGACACGTGTTAGGATAGGAAGCAGCAGGCTCAGGCTGTTTTCCTAACCTAATTTCCAATCTTTTGGAAGTGTCATACAACTTAGTATAATCAGAAGTAAGTGATTCCATTCTGATTTGTGCACATTGAAGACTTTTCTTCTCTATAGAAAGTTCTTCCTTGAGTTGGTCAATAATTTTGTCTTTCTCTTCAGATGACTTGGTAGTCTCGTGTAGTAAGAGCTTTATTGAAGAAATCTCACCAGACTCACTAACATTATTTCTAACCTCAGCTAGTAGGTCGGTAAGTCTACCTATTTCACCTTTGTACTCTTTGAGTACCTTCTTAGAGGTCTGATACTTACTACGCAGTTTCCTGTAATCATTCATCAGGTCACTGAAGGCATCTCCTAATTGCTCAAAGGTGAAGTCATCATAAGTTTCTACAGGTTCAGTAGGTACCTGATCGGTTGCCATGAAGCATACATTTGCAGCGTCCTCTGAGTGTTCGTCTTCTGAGTTGCTGGCTTCACTCTCATGCCATATGCTGGTGTTGGCATATTTCCGAGATGTTGATATTTTCAGGTTCCCTTTTTCATACCTGTTGTTCTTCTTGCTCGATGATGAGTTTGTGGGACAATCCTTCTTCATGTGTCCCTTCTTCTTACAGCCATAACAGACAGCATCTTCTTGGTACCAGTTGTTGCTGTTGTTCTCTTTGACTCTCTTCTCATGTCTCATGAATCTTTTGAACTTCCTTGCTAGGAGTGCTTGATCTTCAGCGTCAGATCCACTGCTGTCTGAGTCATCTTCAGCAGCTTTTCTGTGCTGTGCCTTGAGGGCGATAGTCTTCTCCTTTGGTGCTGGCTCTTCAAAATCTTGTAGCTCCAGTTCATGAGTGAGTACCTTACCCATGAGTACTTCGAGGGACATAGTTGTGAGGTCGTTCCCTTCAATGATTGCAGTAGCCTTTGGAATCCAGTTCTTGGTGAGAGCTCGCAGGAGTTTGAAAATCTTTTCATGGTTACTGTAATCTTTGCCTAGGGAGGACAAAGGATTTACAATATCCAAGAATCTCTCGAACATTTGTGTAACTGTTTCGTTGGGCTTCATTTTGAACGCCTCGTACTCTTGAGTAAGTCTGCTGACTTTAGATTCCTTGACTTGAGTCGTGCTTTCATGTGTGACTTCGAGTAGCTTCCATACTTCATTAGCCGTTGTGCAGATAGACACCCTGTTAAATTCAGTTCTGTCTAAAGCACAAAAGAGAGCATTAATGGCACGTGCGTCAAGATTGGCCCTTTTTTTTTCTTTCTCTGTATATCTGCTATGGGGTTTTTCAACTAAAACTCCATCAACATTTATACGAGGTGGATTTTGATAGCCATCAAGAACAATGGACCATAAATCAAAATCAAGAGATTTCAAGAAGAAACTCATCCGTGTTTTCCAATATGTATAATTTGTACCATCAAACAGTGGGGGTCTGTTTGTGGCTTGGCCTTCGCTTGTGAATTTCACAGTTGCCATGTGTTGTGCTGTGATCTATATAACAGTTAATTAAAATGAATAAATAATTGCACTGTTACCTTTGCTTTACCTGTAACACCCGCTCTGATACCAATTGTAGGAACAAAATAGTAAAGCGTAATACTCTAGAGGAGGGGTGAATAGAGTTGGCAGCGGAATAATGCTAAATAAAAATGTTAGCAGCACAATCACAGAATATTAATCACAACTGAAATAATGTAATGGCAAAGTTAAGAGAGCAAACGCAAAGACAGCGATGTATACTGGTATCCCTCTGTTGAGGACTAATCCAGTCGGTAGAACTCTTGCTACCAGTTGAATCCACTATTGGAAAAACTGCAAGTTTTCTTACGAAGTCCTTGCAACTTCTACAACGCGAGCTTTGATACGAAGAACTCATCCAACTTCAAATGTGAAGAGGTATTCTTCAATCAAGCCTTCTGATTACAATCTCTCAGAAACTTCTAGACCGTACCGCACTGGCAAATTGACTAGAGGATTGTAACTGGCTTGGAATCTGAAATTGAAAGCTCTAGAAAACTCTTTGGAAGACTGAAAGCTTTAGATAGAGAGAAGATTGAAAGTGAATGAGTGAGTTGAAATGATCGAAATCCTTCTCTATTTATAGGAGTTCCAAAGGCAGACTTCTGTCAGAATTCGGGCAGAATTCGGGCAGAACTCTTTGAGCAAATCTCGGTCAAATCTGTAACTGCAGGAGGACCAAGTTCCAAAGATTCAAAATCACAACGGCCACTAACCGAACTCTGGCCGAACTCTGGCCGAACTCTGGCCGAGTTCTGTCATGGTTAGGTTAGGGTTTTAAAAATAGGTTTTGGTGATTTTTGAAAACCTTTTTGAAAACCTTTTTGTAAACATTTTGATAGGTCATTTTAAAAACATTTTGAACTATTTTGGGGATAGTCTATTTGCCAGTACGACTCGGTGTACAACATATTCCTAGACTCAAATAAAATGAAAATTACATTGCATAGGAAATACAGACTCGAGTAGGAAAACAGATCTTCAGTCTTGAACGGAGTGGATAGCCAATCTTGCTTATGTCCAAGAAACCGAGATGTCCCAACTAGCTTTGTATATCCAGACAGAGTTTGAACAATTATTAAAATCAGGTTGACCATATGACCAATGGGCCAACAACCAAAATGCCAATAACATTAGATCATTCGTAATGCCAGAAGCACTAGCCCCATCATTGCATTAGTTTTTTCATAGCAAAAGCTATAAATTTGCAGAATCCACAACTTTTGTTGAAGCAAAGTTCCTAGTCGGTAAAGGTAACAACCTTGTTGTAATGCTAGTAGCATAAAGACTCGTCGTAATGCCAGCAGCATTAACCTCTAATATTAGCTTCTGCCAAAAGCAAGGCTCAATGTTTACAGATAGCAGAAGACTAGCCTCGTCATACTGCTACTTTTCCAAGCATGGCTAGATATTGGTAAGAGGCCTAGCCCTGTCGCTTCGCTTGAAACGAAGTACTAATTGGCTAAGACATAACTGTGACATAGATATGTTTGACGAATACGAATTGAACCTGAAATTCATATGCCTGAATGTAACACACGTCTCCTTGTATTATATTTTATATTGATACACCGATGTATTTTATATTTGTATCATATTTTATATTTTATTATATTAAGTGATTTCAGTATCATGATTGAGAGAATTTAGCTTTCTTGTGATATGTAAATCTGCAAAGTATACAAATGTATGTCATGATCATCGCAAAGCAAGATCTCGACCATTGATACTATGATTTGACTCGTATTCATGAATTCATGCTTTTCTGATATTTTCTCGATTAACATGCATCATGTATCGTAAAAGATAGCCCCATGCGATACGTGTATGAGTGTTCCAAAACAACTAATGTCTTACACAACAATAAATGTTTTTATGGTTTATGTTTGATTCGAGCCAGCTTGGACTCCCTATGATTAGTACAAATCCATGGCACTGACTTATACCTCGGCTGCCTGCTTGTAGAATTGTATCTTGAAAAGTCAGGGTCTTTTGAATTTTATCCCTAGAAATGTATACCGCTTGTACATCATGGAGCTATTCTGAGTGGGAACAAAGCCATTGTATGTATATTTCATCCGTTGAATCAAGATCTAATGGCTATGATCTGTTTTCAGAATTAATATAAGAGTACTCTCTCTCTCTCTCTCTCTCTCTCTCTCTCTCTCTCTCTTTAAGTGGCAAAGACCTAGATCTCTCTTTCTTCACTCATTCTCATGTCCATCCGTAAGCTCGAGTGTCAAGGGAGCGAGGCTTATGCCATTGTCGATCTGGAGGTAGACACGAGCACAACATACGCATAGGATCGACCGATAGCATCCTTCGCACCCAGGCAAGTACATCTTGTTCAATCAGAGGCTTGGCCTCATGGTTCTCCTAGGTTTTATCTTGTTTTTCTTTGAATTAAAGTGTTTAGATGTATGGACTCGATGGATACGTTCAGATGACATTGTCGAAGCTTTCGGATATGGTTTTGGCCAAGAAATGACCACTCCACATATTTTTTTTATCAAATAATAATAATTTGACATGTTCCAATATCGAAGCGAATTATAAAAAACTTGGCGCTCACACGAAGCACTAGTAATCATGGATCTAACCCAACAATCGGCTTTGATGAGTATTCGCTGATATACGACTCGTTTCACGTGGATCGTGGACTGTTCTGGACATCCCATGCCTCAGAATCGGGCACAAAGTATACTGACAGTATACCGTTGATATATTGTCATGCACTGTCCTGAGCAAGAAACATGCAATATATTTGTGCTGCTATTTTTTATGAAATAGCATTTTACCGCTATGCCAGCTTTGAGCCAAAACAGCCTTGAAATGGTTTCTAATTCGCATGCCACGTGTCTTCGATCTCGTCTTATATGACTCCAAAGTTTTATGTTATGTATTATGAAGTTAACACATGTGGGTGTAGTTTTGGGGATTCGTAATCCCTAATTGCTATGTATCTATCGTATCCGATTAGAGATAAATACAATATTTTTGAGTTTTAATTGTGTCACTCCCAGTTCCCGGAATACGTAAAATTTTTGCTTTTTCTGTATATGGTATCTGGCACCAGTATCTTGATTGCATGTATCATGTATTTATAACTGGCCATGGCATGGAACAGTATCTCATCGCGGATTAGTGTGCCACCCCTTGTCCTTGTCTGGTTGTAAGCGTGGCTCACTGTTTCGATGATAAGATTTCTGGATCGTGTTGTGGTTAAGATTTTATTTAATTAATTTAATTAGTTGTATCATATAGCATTTAACATGTCATTAGTCATACGGTTAAGAGCATGCTTAAGAATAGGGTTTCCTTAAGCCAACCCAACCCTACTCTATATATTCGCTTCCTTTTCTCTCTCCTCATAACCTTTCATTCATTTCCCTCAACCACCACCATTAGGCAAGTATAACTTGCTCAAAAGTGGAAATTTGTGCACTTTTATTCTTGATCTTTTCTTTGATATTATTAGTCAAAAATGTTCCTCTCCTCCTTCTCTACATGTTTAGGACTTGGTGTTTTTGATTTTAATGGCTATCTTTGATTAGATCTAAGTTTCCAAAACTAAGGTTTTATGGGTTTTTGTGGTTTTGATCTATCAAACTTGTTTATTTTCAAAAACTACTTGTTCCATGTTGTAGAGAATTCAATTTTATTCAGTTTTGACCTTTATTTTGCCCAATTCCGAGTCCTGTAGCCCAAGTTATGGACATTGAAAATTTCTAAAATTCCATGGCCAAAAACTTGCTGGTAGGGACGACACCTCGCGCACCTCACACCTCGTGCACCTTGCACCTCGCACGCCTCGCACCTCGCACACCTCGCATCTCGTGCACCTTATTCCTCGCGCACCTTGCACCTTGCGCACACCTTGCACGCACCTTTTGGCTCGCGTACCTTGCACTTCGTGCACACCTCGTGCACCTTGCACCTTGCGTATGCCTTTTGGCTCTTGCACCTTGCACCTCGCGCACACCTCGCTCACCTTGCACCTTGCGTACACCTTACGCACCTTGCACCTCGCGCACCTTGCACCTCGCACACACCTTGTACCTTACGCCATACGCTTTTGCCCGTGCGCCGTTTGTGCTACTTCATGACTTGCGTGTGCTCTGTACCCTAAGTGTGCAGTGCCTTCTAGTTTTTCTTTCATCTTGTGGCTCGACCTTCATTCCTGACCTGACTATCTATGTGTGTTCTGGTCCTATGCGTGTACTAAGGTACAATCTATGTGAGCCCCGATGTGCTATCTCATGTTTGAAGTGTTCCTACACGATATATGTCAGTACATCCAATGTCACGCCCCGATTCATAGAGTCATTTATTCATATATTTTATCTCTTGGAATCGATCGTCCTCGCTTGGGCGTGATGCCGTACAAGTCTGGTATTGCACTTGTACAAGGCAAAGATGGTACATACTCGATTATTCTTCAAATAGGAACACATCGCAGCGGCAGAAGCAGATAATTGAATTTAGTGAGGACAATCTTTCTTATTAAATAGAAGTACATCACTTCTTTATAGCAGCGGAGAAAAAGAGTAACTTAAAGCCACACAGAGATATATAGAACTTTATTCTCTTTATTGATAGTTGAAGAAGAGTACAAGACTTGTATTGAAGTACAATGATTACAGCACATCTCTCTTTACATTGGAAACCAACTGAACAATGCTATACAGCTTACATTTGATATTTGGATACAATGGATGACAACTCGATATACCGGCTTGGCTCACAATCTCACCGGTACAACTGATTACAATGTTCCATACATTATGCCCTTTATAAACAGAAGACATCATCTTGTACAAGGAGAGCTTCTGTATACCCAACAAATTTTCGATGCCGCGGAACCAATCAAGCCAATCTTCGTGTGTAGAATATTCCAAGCAAGAGCACCTGCCCACAAAACGTGGGTCAGCACATCATCTATGTACTGGCGAGTAGAATCCAACCCACTCGCATAAACCAACATTTAAAGTGATCATTTAAGCAAACATTTATTAGAATGGTCTTTCTACTTGGGGCCTAGCATCAGTTTACAGTTCTTGGACAATAATCAGAGTGAAGCATGTAAACATATTCTTTGTAGCATTCATGTGGACATATCTTTTTAACATTCTTGGTGTTATCATGCAAAGGCATCATTGAGGTATACTAGGTGTTATCATGAAAATGCATCATTGAGGCATCGTTAACATTAACATCTTAAACATTATGACAGTTCTCACTTCAAGCATCACTTAGCATGTATGTTGTGTTTGAGCAATGATTAGCAAGGCATCTTTCTTAGCATACTGAACTTAACATGTTAAGCAGGATCTCATACTGAAAGGCTACATACAGCATCATCAAACTTATTTGGAATGTAAGCATGCAAGTTAAACCAACACATATATTGAATTATCACATTCAAGTGATTTCTTACCGATAGCCGACTCCCTCATACCTGCATCAAATACAGGTTAGCAGATATACTTACTCTGCCTGCATAAGACATTCATTAGCATGCATCCTGACTACATGGTCACTGGTGTTTAACCATACGGACGTTGCCATATAGGTCTTCGTTGGTAATGCGATGACTCCAGAGAGGGTAGCTAGCCCCAAAGGATGCCTCGCAGAACCCGTGCCCCTACTGGCACGCCAATGTTTTCTCCTAGGCCGGATCGGTCGCCCTAACGTCCCGGGGTACCGTCCGAGAAAACATATCCCCATCACTTATGCATAAGTTGTCCTATGACCATGCGAATGCGTGTCCATCTCAATCGTGAACATAAAATGCATGGTAAAATATTGAAGTAAAGACAACAGTGCATCATCATTTATCTCATTCAAGTCATGTTCAATGACTTATTCATTCCCAACATTACCATCATTTCATTTGGTGATCTCAACGATCCCAAGCCTTATCAATTCTCATTCATTGCTTCATTGCAACATTTCTCATTTGTTCCTTCTAAGGAGGAACAACAGTATTCATTCATTTCAAAGGGACCTGTAGCATTTCATTCATTTCATAGGGACAATAGCATATTCAATTCTTTTCTCATGTATCATTTATGCAGCATCTCATTATTCAAGTGATTCATTCATTTCATCGATCTTAAGCATAAGGAACATTATCAATTCAATCTCAGGCATCATGTTACATTAGCAGTTCGAGTGTGATTCGTTCAGCAACTCAAAGTTCATGTGTTATTCATTCAATGATTTCCAGCATATGAATCTCTATCAATTTAGCAACTAAAGCATCGCATCACAATTATTCAACATTCAAGGTAAGAGGCATTAGGGACATATTCATAGCATCACATTATTCCATTTATTAAGCATGCGGGAATAAGGAGAAAGGAGGACAGTTCCACTTGCCTTATATAACGGTCTTCCTGCTCCAATCCCACTAAGCGTAGCTCCACCAGCGAGCCACATTCCAATACCCATTCCGTCTAGCCAGCTAAGAAAGACTACATCAGTCTCAACTCTCTTGGTTCTCAACATAAGTCATGGTCCAACTTTCTGATCCGATCCAACAAGCCAACCAAATGCCTCGTGCGGAGCGGGGCATTACATAATATACCACTCAGAAAAAGTTTCGTCCTCGAAACTTAAGAAAACAACTCATCTACTAGATTCACTTAATAACAATGAGTTACTCATTCAGCTTCAATTCAATATTCATTTCAGCCCACTCGGTCATTTCAAAATAGCTGTCCAACAGTATCACTTTAATCAATCAACGATTCAATCCATCTATCTCTTTTTCCAAATACTTGCAACTTCTCATTGATTCACCAACATTTTTCTTGCATTCTATCTTGGTCGCAACACATCACTTCATTTGGATCCATACACATATTTCAGGCGTCCCTAAAATATATGCATTTCAGTCAAAGTCTGCGCTAGTGCGATAAATTCTTCCAACAACATTATCTCAGTCGCAACCTATCACTTCGGCTGTATCCATACACATATTTTAGGCGTCCCCAAAACATATGTACTTCAACCAACTTCCATGATAGTATAATTCGATCAGCCACGATATAACTCTCTTTTCCAATCAGACTTAGTATCCTTTCAATTGACTTATCACGTTATTCACTTTGCCACAATCACTATTTTCCAGGCCACCACTTAACATCAGGGACAATCTCCATCCAAGCATAACATTTCTAACATTCGATCAAGGGTCTAACTTAGAGCCAATCATATCAAGGTTTCACAACAACACTTATTTTCCTTCCCAAATCCAACAACATTTTTTACCGAGGCAATTCATCTTTTCTAAAAGATACAATCCAACATCCCCAACTATCGATTATCCGAGTCAGGGTATAATTCTATGCAACAATCAAGGTTAACCCAGCTACCCGACTATAGATACTTATCCAACATTTCCGTCATGAGCAGTCAATTCCATCTCATATAATAATTCACTATTCGATACATACAAATCAAGTCTCATCCCACGATTCCATTTCCCGCTATAGGCCGACACATAATTCTCAAGGGTCAAACATCTCTAAGGTTCATATTGGAGCATATACTTACAACTTATCATTCTTAGATCATACTCATCACCATCTCTCGTTCAATGCCACAAGGTCATTCTATGGGTCGCCAACGGCCATCTATTATTCGGTCCAGTCTCATTGGTTAGCTATACCGACAGCTATACCTAATCATTCAGGTGACTCCCCTAGAGTGGACGGCTACTAGGGTTATACTAGTTTCTGCTTCTTAGGGCCAACAAGCAACCGACAGTTCTAAGGAACTCTACTCAAACCTATGGGTATCAATTCAGTCTGAATAATGAATCGCCAATTGGGCTAAGCCAGCAATTGGTAAATCATCAACTGGTCGCTAGGGTCAAGTCTATCTATTCAGGGTCTTCCTCAAGGAAATAATTCCCACAGAGGCTCATTCTAGACTTACCCAACAATCGACTAAAATCGATCTATCAACATTACGGTCAATTCCAAATCCGACATACGATCTTCATCGTTCTAATAATCCATCAAGTAAATTTCCAATGATTCAATTTCTGGTCCGATTCCTTCGTACCCACATAAACCCATAACCAAGGTTAACTATTCAAGGGTCATCGATTCCGATAGTTTTAATATAACTATAGAATCATACTATTTGGTCTGTATGACAAGGTTGCATCACTAAGTCATAAGCCAACAATCTATATCCCAACCAACAATCACCTATACCGACATTATCCAACACGTTTGAAATTTCTTGTTCCCATTCGTTTCTCAATCATTAAACTCTCTTACGGGCATTCTTAAATTTCTCTACCTCAAGGGTCGAGTAGTTCATTCCATTCAATCTGATAATTTATGTATCAATTAACCATCCTCTATGCAACACAAGGATTCAGGGTTGCTACTTGTCACTTTTCTGGTACGATTCAATTCTTGAGCATATATGCGCATAAGCAACGAGTATTCTTTGGTGATCTTAGATGGGTTAACATCTATTACACCTTAGGGTCAAGGCACAAATCTCTAATATTTCTTTGGTCACCGACAACTTTTTCCAAAACTTTCATCTTAGCAATCAACATTGTATTAGCCACAAATAATTTGCATCCAACCAATCGAAATCAACATTCAGATATTCTAAGCCACAACATTCTCTAGCCAAATCCATTTACTCATAGCATACTAACGGTCTTACTAGTCTGAGTCATCATTCGACTAAACAATTTATAACCAAAGCCATCTGCTACAATTCCGACAATCTCGCTACCCAACATAGCATAACCGTCAAGGGACATTCGAGTCATCTAGCCACAATATATGACTCCCAGCTAAGTCTCGGCACTACCCAGTACTCACAGATAGTCTCACTGCTATCCCATGGAAAGGGTCAACATACATCTCGTTCTGAGGTGGTAGAGGCAATATACCACTAAGAAACGAAGCCATCCTTAAACAATACCAACTCAATTCTATTCCGGACTTACATGATCTATAACGATCACAACACTTAGCCAACATCTTAGGGTCTCAATAGTATAAGCCAACATTCTTAGCGTCTCTAAAGCACTTAGCAACACACATGAGTCAATTCACCAGTTTTGTCAAACTCATCCATCAATTATTTCATTCACAATTCTTTTCCAACATCACATGCAATTCTCATCTTGTCGCAGCATACATAGCCACCTTTCTTTTATTCCTGCATTTCCAAACAGCATTCACAATATAGCATACTATGGCATCGAGTCATTGTTGGGTTATTCGTGTCCAAACCAACAACAATCATTCATTTAGGGGCATCACAATGTATATAGACTTATTGTATGGAACATCCAGTGAGCAGCCAAGAGGGTCAACGAACTTTCAAGCACAGATAACATAAGGATGATTACCGAACAACAATAGCATAATCGCGGAAGCAATCTTTGATTTAATCGCGGAAGCAACGTTGAGTTATCGCGGAAGCAACTTTAGTTAATCATCGATGCAACTTTGTTTTGAAATGAATCAAAGAAGAGACCAAGGACGTAAAGCCGTGCTCTGATACCAATTTGTCACGCCCCGATTCATAGAGTCATTTATTCATATATTTTATCTCTTGGAATCGATCGTCCTCGCTTGGGCGTGATGCCGTACAAGTCTGGTATTGCACTTGTACAAGGCAAAGATGGTACATACTCGATTATTCTTCAAATAGGAACACATCGCAGCGGCAGAAGCAGATAATTGAATTTAGTGAGGACAATCTTTCTTATTAAATAGAAGTACATCACTTCTTTATAGCAGCGGAGAAAAAGAGTAACTTAAAGCCACACAGAGATATATAGAACTTTATTCTCTTTATTGATAGTTGAAGAAGAGTACAAGACTTGTATTGAAGTACAATGATTACAGCACATCTCTCTTTACATTGGAAACCAACTGAACAATGCTATACAGCTTACATTTGATATTTGGATACAATGGATGACAACTCGATATACCGGCTTGGCTCACAATCTCACCGGTACAACTGATTACAATGTTCCATACATTATGCCCTTTATAAACAGAAGACATCATCTTGTACAAGGAGAGCTTCTGTATACCCAACAAATCTTCGATGCCGCGGAACCAATCAAGCCAATCTTCGTGTGTAGAATATTCCAAGCAAGAGCACCTGCCCACAAAACGTGGGTCAGCACATCATCTATGTATTGGCGAGTAGAATCCAACCCACTCGCATAAACCAACATTTAAAGTGATCATTTAAGCAAACATTTATTAGAATGGTCTTTCTACTTGGGGCCTAGCATCAGTTTACAGTTCTTGGGCAATAATCAGAGTGAAGCATGTAAACATATTCTTTGTAGCATTCATGTGGACATATCTTTTTAACATTCTTGGTGTTATCATGCAAAGGCATCATTGAGGCATACTAGGTGTTATCATGAAAATGCATCATTGAGGCATCGTTAACATTAACATCTTAAACATTATGACAGTTCTCACTTCAAGCATCACTTAGCATGTATGTTGTGTTTGAGCAATGATTAGCAAGGCATCTTTCTTAGCATACTGAACTTAACATGTTAAGCAGGATCTCATACTGAAAGGCTACATACAGCATCATCAAACTTATTTGGAATGTAAGCATGCAAGTTAAACCAACACATATATTGAATTATCACATTCAAGTGATTTCTTACCGATAGCCGACTCCCTCATACCTGCATCAAATACAGGTTAGCAGATATACTTACTCTGCCTGCATAAGACATTCATTAGCATGCATCCTGACTACATGGTCACTGGTGTTTAACCATACGGACGTTGCCATATAGGTCTTCGTTGGTAATGCGATGACTCCAGAGAGGGTAGCTAGCCCCAAAGGATGCCTCGCAGAACCCGTTCCCCTACTGGCACGCCAATGTTTTCTCCTAGGCCAGATCGGTCGCCCTAACGTCCCGGGGTACCGTCCGAGAAAACATATCCCCATCACTTATGCATAAGTTGTCCTATGACCATGCGAATGCGTGTCCATCTCAATCGTGAACATAAAATGCATGGTAAAATATTGAAGTAAAGACAACAGTGCATCATCATTTATCTCATTCAAGTCATGTTCAATGACTTATTCATTCCCAACATTACCATCATTTCATTTGGTGATCTCAACGATCCCAAGCCTCATCAATTCTCATTCATTGCTTCATTGCAACATTTCTCATTTGTTCCTTCTAAGGAGGAACAACAGTATTCATTCATTTCAAAGGGACCTGTAGCATTTCATTCATTTCATAGGGACAATAGCATATTCAATTCTTTTCTCATGTATCATTTATGCAGCATCTCATTATTCAAGTGATTCATTCATTTCATCGATCTTAAGCATAAGGAACATTATCAATTCAATCTCAGGCATCATGTTACATTAGCAGTTCGAGTGTGATTCGTTCAGCAACTCAAAGTTCATGTGTTATTCATTCAATGATTTCCAGCATATGAATCTCTATCAATTTAGCAACTAAAGCATCGCATCACAATTATTCAACATTCAAGGTAAGAGACATTAGGGACATATTCATAGCATCACATTATTCCATTTATTAAGCATGCGGGAATAAGTTGAAAGGAGGACAGTTCCACTTGCCTTATATAACGGTCTTCCTGCTCCAATCCCACTAAGCGTAGCTCCACCAGCGAGCCACATTCCAATACCCATTCCGTCTAGCCAGCTAAGAAAGACTACATCAGTCTCAACTCTCTTGGTTCTCAACATAAGTCATGGTCCAACTTTCTGATCCCATCCAACAAGCCAACCAAATGCCTCGTGCGGAGCGGAGCATTACATCCAATGCCTCCAACACTTACATAATGAATGGTCGGTAGTAATGACGTGGTTTGTATAGCGTTTTGCATTACACTAAGCAGGGATCCTTATGTATGACTCCTTGAGCCAGTATGGATCCCTTCTTGGGATACTCGTACTATGTATGACATTTAGGAGGATGAGCATGTGACCACGACATGTGAATCTCGAGATTAACTTAGGGTTAACTAGGCAACTAATCTGGTAGATGCATTAGGTGGGAAGAATCTTAAGATCGTGCCATACTAGCCACCCAAGGTCCAATCCTGATGTGCCAGGTTGGCCTCTACGGACATGGTTTCATCCGCTTATGGTGGATGACCATATCTGACTCCTATGTGCTATGTGTTATATGTTTTAGCGCGGTAACTTTACGGGGGACCAGTGCATAATCAAAGTGCTACATGTATATGTGTATATATATATATATATATATATATATATATATATATATATATATATATATATATATATAAATATATATATATATATATATATTTTAACTTTACATGTATATATATATATATATATATATATATATATATATATATATATATATATATATATATAAAAATATATATATATATATATATATATATATATATATATATATATATATATATATATATATATATACATGTAAAGTTAAAATATATATATATATATATATATATATATATATATATATATATATATATATATATATATATATATATATATATAATGGATTGGTTAGCCCTGCTGGAACGACACGGTCTGAGGATTCCTATAACAACATTGCGGGGATAACCCCGCCAAATATAGAAAGCCGTATGAATGAATGGTCGCTTAAAAAATGACTTGACTGTGCCTTGTACCTTCCGATAGTATCCGAGAGACATGGACTGTCATGGCGCGTGGTCCAACCCATGTCCTTGTTTGGTTGTTGGGTTGGGCTATCATGCTACGACAGGCTGTGGACCGAGGTTACGACCGAAAGCCTTTTATTATCATTACTATTTATTATTATGCTTGGGTTTTATCACACTTTTTTGTGCTCCCTTGTGGTACTTGTTATTCGGGGCCTGAACCTGTTGGTTTTGTTTGGCCAGATATCGTAGCAGCACCAGAGGATCCAGCCTTCTACCCGAAAAATGGTGCACACCAGAAATTTGGGTGCCAGTGACCATGAGTGGGTTTCTTCTTCACCGCTCTGATATCTTTCATTTTGTACTTAGTGTTTAGCCACCGGCACCTGTTAGCCGGATGTTATGGACATTTAGCTCGTTACATACTTGTAATTAAATCAGACTATAGCTGACTATAGTTATGTATTATTGACTCTCGGTACTAGCTTATCATTTTGTATAACTAGGCTCATAAATCATTTTGATGAAGCGTCGGGGACGCCTTACTGTTTGTCTTATATGATCATTATTTACTGCTTCTTGTTTTGATTGATTAAGACATAGATGCTCTGTGAGACCATAGGAGACCTGATTGTAGTATGCACCCCCCAGTCTCTTGACAGCCACAATCGTCATGTGACATCTTCGTACCTCACGCGGGTAGCTGGCATAGTCCGTCTCCGTATTTCAGTATTAGGACGTGACAAATTGAGTTTCCATTTTCAGAATTAGATAAGTTATGAAAAGTCGTTTTACTACTTTATCATGATATATCATGTACACGAATCATGTTGTATAGAAACTCTTATGAGTGCATATACCCGTGCATGTGCCTAGGATATGATATGTTAGTGTATAGCCCGTAAGGACTTGCATGATCATGTACCCTTACTCATACCAACACCAGTCTATGGTTGTACATCGTGGTTGATTGCATATGATATAACATAAAAGGCTTGCATCAGTATTGAGTCGACAGATGGATCGGTCTATGCTCCTCGTGCCAATGAAAGACCGACATGGAATCGGCTCAAGCTATGGCCAACCTTCTTGAGTATGTCATATAGGGTTGACTTACGAGAGAACACCGCTCGTAAGTTATGAATGAATAAAGTAGGGTAATTATCAGGTAATTTAATATTAGATGCATCAGGTGGGGAGAAACCTGAGGCTTTACACGACCTCGCTGGATAGGGCTTCCAAATTTTGTCCTCCATGGCGTGTGGACCATGACCTATATGGACATGGTGACCTCCTATAGGCGCATGCTCGTGATCCCCATATATTTTTTTATCATGTTGTTGATCTATATATTGTTGATTATTATCAAAGTAGATTTCTTTGGCAGGTTATGGACATGTTCATTTTCCTAGAGATGGATTAAATGCTTTTGTTTAAAGGGTACTGCTATTAGCACTCCTAAAATGTCATTCGACACTTCTCTTTAAAAAAAAATTAAGATTCAAATTCCAAATTTACCCTTGCATTAACATTATTGACACTCATAAAATGTTATCCTACACTCCTCTCTCAATACATGCACAAATTAATGCTATATTTAATGCAGGGATAGATTTGTAATTTGAATGTTAAAAAAAATTAAAATAGAGTGTTGAATGACATTTTAGGAGTGCTAATAGCAGCACCCTTGTTTAAATTATGTCATTTAATTTCCCATGAGCAATTACTTTTATAGAAATGATAAGTATAAGTACAAGTTACCCTAATAAAAAAAGGCTATTTGGATCACTCCATGCATGCTTTGTGTAGGCTCAAAGCTGGTGGGATCCCATGTGGGTCCCGCATAATTTTGAGTTTTTTAACCATCCCGGCCATTGGTTCTTAGTAAACGGTTGAGATCACATTTGATCAAAAAAAGGAAACAGAGAAGTTCACGTGGGATCCTCCTCCCCCTCTTCTTCTAGATTTGGGAGAAACTTTTGGGTTGTTTGAGAAAAGAAACCATCGAAGAATCGGCTGAAGTTGGAGAAGAAGAAAAACATTGGATAAAAGCTTATGAGCAATTCTCTCTCCTTCCTTCGGTTTTCTAAGATTTCATAATTATTGGATTTCTTTTTTCAATTTGATTTAAAATTATGGTTCTTTTATTGTCAAAAACAATACTAATATTGCTTGAATGGTAGAAGAGATCTGATACTTGGGATAACAAATTTGAATACCGAACAAAGAAAAAAAAGGAGATTGAAAAACTTTTGGGTTCTTCAATTAAAAAATTGAAAAGAGAAAAAGGCCCGATAAAATCTTGTGAGCAATTATCTCTTTCTTTCAGTTTTTTAGGGTTTCATAACTATTGACTTTTTTTATTCTTCAATTTAATTTTTATTTATGGGTTCTTACTGTCCAAAAATTTGTAGTATTGTTTGAATGGTAGAAGAGATCCAATATTTATGTTAGTAAATTGGAATACACAACAATGGAAAAAAAAACATTTGATATTTATTGTCCAAATATCAGTACAAAAATTTAATAATTTTTTTGTTAATTTTCCAGAATTTGTACTAAAATATTACACACACACACACACACACACACACACACACACACACACACACACACACACACACACACACATATATATATATATATATATATATATATATATATATATATATATATGTGTGTGTGTGTGTGTGTGTGTGTGTGTGTGTGTGTGTGTGTGTGTGTGTGTAATTGTGAATCGGAAATCAACTTTTCATTTGTCAATAAAAATTTAGGAAACAAATTTACTGAATCCTTTGTTCTCCTTTCTTTGGATATCAAATAACTAAGATTGTTTCGTTTGGATAGCTTACTTACAAATCCATTTACATAAAAAAAAGGCATGCCTCAGTTTTTTGTGTGTGTTCATGTTCTCTGTGTTTGTTATTCATTTATTTTGTTAACATTATTACTCTTAAGTTATATCAATGTGTTTTTCAGATATGGAGGATAATTCTTTAGACAACTGTGAATATGAAGAAGAGGAAATAGTGCAGAAGGATTCTTTAAATTCATCTGAAGATAGGGATTATGAACCAAATAGTGGGATGGAGTTTGATCCATATATTGGGATGAAGTTTGATACAACGGACCAGATGTACAACTTCTTTAAAGGCTATGGGAGGCATGTAGGATTTTCTGTGAGGAAAAAAATGTAGAAAGAAGAATAATGCTGGAATTCTCAGAAGTGTGACTTATTGTTGTGGTCGACAAGGAAAACATGTTAATACTTGCCAGAACCCAATAAAACCACAAGCGAGCTACATGATTGGGTGCAACGTAAAATTAACTGCTCGGTTAGATAATGATAAAAAATGAGAGATCACAGTACTCGATCTTAAGCACAATCATGAGGTAAGCCCAAGCAAAGTTCGATTCTACCGCTGCAATAAAAGCATCAGTGCACATGCGAGACACAAGCTTGATATGAACGACCGTGCATGAATTAGGATGAACAAAAATTTCACTTTAGTGGTAATTGAGGACAATGGATATGAGAACACGACATTTAGTGAAAAGATGCCAGAAATGTTATTAAAGTAATAAGATGACTACGACTTGGCAAAGGAGATGCATCGGCAATTATGAGATACTTTTCGAGGAAGGTTGCAGAGAACACTGGTTTCTACTTTGATATTGAATTAGACCAGGAGGACCATTTGAAAAATATATTTTGGGTAGATGGTTGGAGTAAAGAAGCATATAAAGAATTTGGTGAGGTTGTCAGTTTTGACACAACTTACTTGACAAACAAGTATGACATGCCATTTGTGTTGGAGTGGGTGGGGTTCCCACCTATGTGGAGAATACCCCGGAGAGCGACGAGCGCCATCCGTGTGTCGGAGAAGCTTGGGGAGTGCATGAATTTTATTTTGGTACATATATGGTAAGGAAATATATGATTGGATTTTCATATTTACTTTGATTATATATTTATAATTGAACCCTTCATATAGTAGCTTTCCATATTATTGGGTTTCCAATTACGGTAAGCTAATTATGATTGGATTTCCATTAAATATATGATTGATTTTATTGGAAGTTTCCATATATATTGGCCTTCCATGTATGGGTTACCAAGGGCTTATAAAAGGGCGATGCATGCTAGTTGTAAAATCATCTCAAAACAAAGAGTGCTTTACAATCTTTGAGAGAGAGAGAGAGGATTAAGGACTATTGTGAAGGAGGGATTGCTTCGAATAATTTTTCGGCATCTCTTGTTCTTCGGAGTCCGCAATAAAAAAATTTTCTTCTTTCAAGTGAGTTGTGGTGATCCGTGTTGGATCGGGAGGAGCTTGTAGAGGGTGTATTATCTTTATTCCATTAGTAGAGGTTCTTCAGGGTTGGACTCCGATCGTCCCGTGGTTTTTCCCGCAAGGGTTTTCCACGTCAAAAATCTTTGTGTCTGCGATTGTGTTTGGCATTTTTGGTTTGTGTGCTTTTGCTCGGTTCTCTCGCAGGACTTTCTGGTTTGGGGGAACGGTTTTCGTGCTTCGTTCCCAACAGAGTGGTATCAGAGCTTTGGGTTCAAAGAAGTGTCAGGAGTTGACAGTCAAACTAGGAAGCAGAGATGGACGCGAAGCCGGTGCACATGGTGAACCTGAACGGTACCAACTACCATTATTGAAGGAGCAAGATGAAGGATTTGCTGTTCGTCAAGAAGCTGCATCTTCCAGTATTTGCATCCGAGAAGCCCAGTGACAAATCCGATGAGGACTGGAACTTCGAGCATATATAGGTGTGGGTACATGCGGCAGTTCGTTGACGAGAACGTGTACAACCACGTTGCCAATATTGAGCATGCGAAGACGTTGTGGGAGAAGCTGGAATCTTTGTACGCGAAAAAGATCGGGGTAAACAAATTGTTCCTGATCCGAACGATGATGGGTCTGCGGTACAAAGATGGTGCATCCATTACGGATCACTTGAGTGAGTTCCAGGGCGTGGTGGACTAGCTATCCTCGATGGGAGTCAAGTTCAACGACGAGGTTCAAGGACTTTGGTTGCTATGTACATTGCCAGACTCGTGGGAGACCGTACGAGTATCTATGATCGCTTCTGCTCCGGAAGGCGTGGTCAGTCTGGAGTTTGCCAAGAGCGGGGTACTGAATGAAGAGATGCGGAGACGTTCTCAGGGCACTTCATCCACATTCCATCACTCAGAGGCACTAGTTTCGGAGAGCTACGGAAGGGGCAAAAGCATGGGTCCAGGTGGTGGCAGAGACAAGAGCAGGGGAAAGTCCAAGGGTCGGTACGAGGACTCGGAGTGTTACCATTGTGGCAAGAAGGGCCACATCAAACGGAACTGTTTCGCTTGGAAGAAAGAGAAGAAGGGCGACAAGGGGAAGCAAGATGAGAACACTACAGCGGCGGCTTCGATACATGGAGGCGATGTGATCGTCGTAGGTGATGAGGTTATCACAAACCTCGCCTGCGATGATAATTCTTGGCTGGTGGACTCAGGGGCTTCAGCGCATGTATCTCACAACAGGGCACTATTTGCCACTTACACGACAGGCGACTGTGGAGTGTTGAAGATGGGCAATGGAGATGTGTCAAAGGCAGTTGCCGTTGGAGATGTGCATTTGAGGACGAAGACGGGTGCAATTCTTGTTCTCAAAGATGTTCGTCATGTCCCTGATATCCGTTTCAACCTGGTATCGGTTGGAAGGTTGGATGATGAAGGATTCTTCAGTCTCTTCGAAAATAGTCAGTGGAAGCTTTCAAGAGGTTCGATGGTGATTGCCAGAGGAAGCAAGAAGTCCGGTCTCTACTATATGGAGGGGAGCGCACAGGGGGCACAGGAGGTGAACGCAGTCAGTGATGCGTCTACCGAGTTGTGGCACAGACGGCTCGGCCATATCAGCGAGAAGGGGATGAGCTACTTGGTGAACATGAAGGTGATTCCAGGGCTCAAGTCTACAAAGTTGGAGAAGTGCACGCACTGCTTAGCTGGAAAGCAAAATAGGGTGTCTTTCCAAAGTCACCCAAGTTCAAGGAAGCCGGCGTTGCTCGAGTTGATTCACTCGGATGTCTGCGGTCCTGTGAAGGTAAAATCTATTGGTGGTGCTTCTTACTTTGTAACTTTTATTGATGACTGTTCCAGGAAGGTTTGGGTCTATGCCTTAAAGACCAAGGATCAGGTGCTGCATACTTTCAAAGAGTTTCAGGCCTATGTTGAAAGAGAGACGGGCAAGAAGTTATTGTGTGTTCGATCCGACAACGGCGGCGAATACATTGGTCCCTTTGATGCTTATTGCAGAGAGCAGGGGATACGACACCAGAAGACTCCATCCAAGACACCTCAGCTCAATGGTGTAGCGGAGCGCATGAACAGGACACTGATGGAGAGGGTGCGGTGTTTGCTGTCAGAAGCAAACTTGCCGGGCAGTTATTGGGGTGAGGCTCTTCTCACAGCTGCTTATGTTATTAATTTATCTCCTAGTGCTCCTTTGCAGGGTGATGTGCCTGACAAAGTATGGTACGGCAAAGAGCCGTCATACATTCACCTGCGAGTGTTTGGCTGTAAGGTCTTCGTGCATGTACCGAAGGACGAGAGGACCAAACTTGAGCCGAAGACGAGGCGATGCGTCTTTGTTGGCTACGGTCGGAATGAGTTTGGCTATAGACTCTACGACCCGGTGGAAAGAAAGCTCTACAGAAGCAGGGATGTGGTATTCGTCGAGGATCAGACCATGACCAACACTCAGGATTCCGAGACGCCTTCTGAGGCTGAGGAATTGCCTGAGTTAGAGTTATTTCGCTTCGAGCAGTTTACAGAGGACATCGCAGAGGATCCCATTATGGGGGAGCCAGTACATGGAGTTGCTCCCAACCTTGATCATCAGCCTGCTGATGGTGGTCACGGTGTCCCTCAAGAGGATGAGCATGCCGGGGAGGCAGTTCCTGAAGGGGAAGAGACTGTTGGTATACAGCCAGCACCAGTGGCTCCACTGAGAAGGAGCGACAGAGATCGTCGACCATCTACGAGATACTCACCGGATGAGTATGTGCTATTGACTGACGGGGGAGAGCCCGAAAGCTTTACAGAGGCTATGGAAGACGAACACATGCAGGAGTGGATGGAGGCCATGCAGGAGGAGATGAGTTTCTTGCACACTGATTCCACTTATGAGCTGGTGCGGTTGCCAAAGGGCTAGAAGGATTTGAAGAATCGATGGGTGTTTAGAGTGAACCAGACGGATGATGCTACTCGCCCTCGATACAAAGCGAGGCTGGTAGTCAAAGGCTATGGTCAGCGAAAAGACGTGGATTATAATGAGATCTGTTTGCCTGTCGTCAAGCATTCGTCTATTCAGGTGGTGCTAGCATTAGCAGCCAGTCTCGACTTGGAGGTCGAGCAGATGGACGTGAAGACGACATTCCTCCACGGTGATCTTGAGGAGGAGTTGTACATGGAGCAGCCAGAGAGATTCTGTGAGAAGGGCAAGTCACATTTGGTCTGTCGGTTGAGAAAGAGCTTGTATGGTCTGAAGCAGGCTCCGAGGCAGTGGTACAGAAAGTTCGAGTCGTTTATGGAGGAGCATGGTTATGCACGAACGACGTCGGACCATTGTACATTTGTGAGGTATTTTATCGAGGATGATTTTATTATTTTATTGCTCTATGTAGATGATATGCTATTAGTGGGTCGAAATGCCACTAGGATAGCGGAGTTGAAGCGCCAACTGGACACGGCCTTCTCTATGAAGGATATGGGCGCATCGAAGACTATTCTTGGGTTGGAGATCAGCCGAGAGAGAGAGTCCAAGCTGCTATATTTGTCCCAAAAGAAGTACATTCACCGGGTACTTCAGCATTTCAGTATGGACGGGTCGAAGAAAGTGAGTTGCCCCTTTGCGGCTCACTTTAAGTTCACTGAGGAGCAGTGTCCATCTACCGAGGATGAAAAAAAAGATATGGAGCGGGTTCCATATGCTTCAGCTGTGGGAAGTCTTATGTATGCTATGGTGTGTACGAGGCCAGACATCGCTCATGCAGTTGGCACAGTTAGCAGGTACCTTTAAAATCCTGGAAGGGTACATTGGAGTGCGGTCAAGTGGATTCTACGATACCTTCAGGGCATTGCCGATTGGAGACTTTCTTTTGGTGGTGACGAGCCGAAGCTGGTTGGGTATACTGACGCTGATATGGCTGGAGATGTAGACACGAGACGATCGACTTCGGGCTATGTGATGATGTTTGCTGGAGGAACGGTATCGTGGCAGTCGCGGTTGCAGAAGTGTGTTGCCTTACCGACGACAGAGGCAGAGTACATTACGACGACGGAGGCTTGCAAGGAGTTGCTGTGGATGAAGAAGCTGCTGTAGGAAATAGGGCTGAAGCAAGAGCAGTATACTTTGCTTTGCGACAGTCAGAGTGCTATTCACCTTGTGAAGAACCAGATATTTCATAGTCGGTCCAAGCACATCGAGACTCGGTATCATTGGATACGGGATGTGGTTGAGAAAAAGGATGCGTCGCTTGAGAAGGTTCATACTGATGACAATGGAGCGGACATGCTCACGAAGGTTCTTCCGAAGGGGAAGTTTGAGTACTGCAGGCAGATCGTCGGGATGACGACCTCCTCCACATAGTTGTGAAGGGGGAGATTTGTTGGAGTGAGTGGGGTTCCCACCTATGTGGAGAATACCCCGGAGAGCGACGAGCGCCATCCGTGTGTCGGAGAAGCTTGGGGAGTGTATGGATTTTATTTTGGTACATATATGGTAAGGAAATATATGATTGAATTTCCATATTTACTTTGATTATATATTTATAATTGGACCCTTCATATAGTAGCTTTCCATATTATTGGGTTTCCAATTATGGTAAGCTAATTATGATTGGATTTCTATTAAATATATGATTGATTTATATTAGAAGTTTCCATATATATTGGCCTTCCATATATGGGTTACCAAGGGCTTATAAAAGGGTGATGCATGCTAGTTGTAAAATTATCTCAAAACAAAGAGTGCTTTACAATCTTTGAGAGAGAGAGAGGATTAAGGACAATTGTGAAGGAGAGATTGCTTCGAATAATTTTTCGGCATCTCTTGTTCTTCGGAGTCCGCAATCAATTTTTTTTCTTTCTTTCAAGTGAGTTGTGGTGATCCGTGTTGGATCGGGAGGAGCTTGTAGATGGTGTATTCTCTTTATTCCATTAGTGGAGGTTTTTCAGGGTTGGACTCCGATCGTCCCGTGATTTTTCCCGCAAGGGTTTTCCACGTCAAAAATCTTTGTGTCTGCGATTGTGTTTGGCATTTTTGGTTTGTGTGCTTTTGCTCGGTTCTCTCGTAGGACTTTTTGGTTTGGGGGAACGGTTTTCGCGCTTCGTTCCCAACAATTTGCCCCCTTTGTTGGGGTGAATCACCATGACCAATCAATTTTGCTTGGATGTGGTCTTATTTCAAATGAAGATACAGAAACTTTCGTTTGGTTATTCACAAAGTGGCTTAAATGCATGTCTGGGTGTGCTCCTCGAGGAATTATAACGGACCAAGATAGAGCCATACAGAATGCAATTGAGATTATTTTTCCTGAAACAAGACATAGGTAGTGTTTGTGGCATGTGATGAAGAAGTTGCTTGAAAATATTAAGTATACTGAAAAAGAGGCTATTATTTATGCTTTAAAAGGTGTCGTTTATGATTCACAAAGTCCAACAGAATTTGAAGAACGTTGGAATGAGATGGTAGTTAAGTACAGATTGAACGGGTCTAGATTGGATGGGCCTAAAATGGATGGTAAATTGGACGTGTCTGAGTGGTGGAAGGATTATATGCTGAGAGAGGTCATTGGGTACCATGCTTCGTGAAGAACTACTTTTGGGCTGGAATGTCAACAACTCAGCGCAGTGAAAGCATGAATGCATTCTTTGATAATTTTGTGACGTCAAAGACAACTTTAAAACAGTTTGTAGAGCAATTTAAACAAGCACTAAGAAAAAAGGTGGAAAAGAGGTACATGCAGATGCCCAATCATTTTCAAAATTGATTCCCACTATAACTTCGTATCCGTTCGAGAAGCAAATTCAAGGAGTTTACCCTCTCTCAAAATATAAATAATTTCAAGCCGAATTAACTAGAAAGATTAACTATGATATAATCAGTACCGAAGAGGGGCCCATGATTATTAAGTATGTCATTCGAGAAGATGTGTGGTTAGAGGATTTCAACAAAAGAATGATGTTTGTTGTCTCCTTTAATGAAAGCGAAATTGATATTCAGTGTAGTTGTCAATGTTCGAATTTAAAGGCATACTTTGCAAGCATATAATTGTCATGTTAATTCGTAATGGTGTAAGAAAGATTCCAAAGAAATACATATTAAGGAGGTGGAGAAAAGATATAAAGAGGTCACACACGAAGGTTAAAGTGAGTTTTAGTTGTTGGAAAAATGATGTCGAAAGTGTCCGTTACAATCAAATGTCTATAAAATTTAGTGAGGTTGCACATTTGGCTGGAAAAAATGAGAAGGAATGTAATGTTGTTAACGAGTGGCTAGATCGTAAAGTAAGGGAGCTCGGACCTAGTGAACCAAGTTGCTGGCGTCGTCCAAATCACAAATCAAAAGAGGTTGAAGAAGTTGGAGAAGTTGAAAAGGTTGAGCATGGCGAAGAAGATGTAAATATGAGGATACATGATCCAAAGCATAAGAAACGTAGAGGACGGCCCCGAAGTACAAGATTTCAATCAACATGGAGGCATAGCAAAAAAAAAAAAAAAGATTTCAAATGGAAATGGACAAGTCATTTGTTTTCTTTTATTTTTTTAAGAAAAATTTGATGCATTTTTTGTCATATGTTATTTTTCATGTATGGAGCAATGATATGGACTTTGATCTTCAAGTCATCCAAAACATTCTTCAGTTATTTCATTTTATTCTGACAAGTGAGATTTTTCTTTCAGGATGTCATCAACGGTGATACACCCCAATCCCAATCGAATATTGTGATTTCCCATTTTTTTTATCATTATCTAACCGAGCAGTTAATTTTACGTTGCACCTAATCATGTAGCTCACTTGTAGTTTATTGGGTTTTGACAAGTATTAACATGTTTTCCTTGTCGACCACAACAATAAGTCATACTTCTGAGAATCCCAACATTCTTCTTCTTTTTATATTTTTTCCTCACAGAAAATCCTACACGCTTCGCATAGCTTTTAAAGAAGTTGTACATCTGGTCCGTTGTATCAAACTTCATCCCAATATATATCCAACACCATCCCACTATTTGGTTCATAATCCTCATCTTCAGATGAATCTAAAGAATCCTTCTGCAGTCTTTCCTCTTATTCATATTCACAGTTGTCTAAAGAATTCTCCTCCATATCTGAAAAATACATTGATATAACTTGAGAACAATAATGTTAACAAAATAAATAAAATAAATGAATTACAAACAAAGAGAACATGAACACAAAAATGAGGCATGCCTTTATTTTTATGTAAATGGATTTGTAAGTAAGCTATCCAATGAAACAATTTTAGTTATTTGATATCCAAAGAAAGGAGAACAAATGATTCAGTAATTTTGTTTCATAAATTTTTATTGACAAATAAAAAGTTGATTTCCGATTCACAATTTTATATATATATATATAAATATATATATATATATATATATATATATATATATATATATATATATAAATAATATTTTAGCACAAATTCTGGAAAATTAACAAAAAATATATTATATTTTTGTACTAATATTTGGACAATAAACATCAAATGTTTTTTTTTCATTATTGTGCATTCCAATTTACTAACATAAATATTGGATCTCTACTACCATTCAAACAATACTACAAATTTTTGGACAGTAAGAACCCATAAATAATAATTAAATTGAAGAATAAAAAAAGTCAATAGTTATGAAACCCTAAAAAACTGAAAGAAAGAGATAATTGCTCAAAATATTTTATCGGGTCTTTTTATTTTTTCAATTTTTTTTAATTGAAGAACCCAAAAGTTTTTCAATCTTTTTTTTTTTTTCATTGTTGGGTATTCAAATTTGTTATCCCAAGTATCAGAACTCTTCTACCATTCAAGCAATATTAGTATTTTTTTTTTTACAATAAAAGAACAATAATTTTAAATCAAATTGAAAAAAATTCCAATAATTATGAAATCTTAGAAAACCGAAGGAAGGAGAGAGAATTGCTGCCAAGCTTTTATCCAATATTTTTCTTCTTCTCCAACTTCAGCCGATTCTTCGACGGTTTTTTTTCCCTCAAAGAACCCAAAAGTTTCTCCCAAACCTAGAAGAAGAAGAAGAAGAAGAAGAAGAAGAAGAGGAGGAGGAGGAGGAGGAGGATCCCACGTGAACTCCTATGTTTCCTTTTTTGATCAAATGTGATCTCAACCGTTTACTAAGAACCAATAGCTGGGTTGGTTAAAAAAATAACTCAAAATTATGTGGGACCCACACGGGATCCCATGTCACCTCTGAGCCTGCACAAAGCGTGCATGGAGCGATCCAAATAGCAGCTTTGTACCCTAACCAACATTGGTTGTCTGCATCAACCATTCATCTTAAGATTCTCCGCCCTGCATTTATTAGTAATTAGTAATGTGATAAACCTAGCTAGTTAATTAACAAGCTGTAGGAAATTGCTTAGCTGTGATATGATTCGTTGATTATAGTTTTTGTTCTAGTCTTGTACTCGTATTTATCTTTCTTGCTCATATCAAGTCATGTTATTGAGACATGCATTGGTACCGTACTCCCATGACCCAGATTGACATGTAGTTACTTGCTACTTGTACACATACATGATACCACTTATGAATTTCAAGTATCTACACAATTACAAGTGTTTAATTATTTTTTTTAACTTGTCTTTCATATTCCTAGAGTTAAGGTATAGAGACGTGGACTATAACGAGGTAGCTTCTTTCCTTTTGCTCTTGTTTGATGTAGTGGTACGTTGCTACTCTACCGACATGTTACCGACCTATACACTATCATGTTTAGCATAGATATTTTCTCTTTCTCATCTACCCTAAAGCTTTCATTGTGGTACTTACTATTTAAGATTTTTAGGTTATATATTGACCAGATCTCATAGCAGAGCCTAATGATCTTCTGTATATCTTTTTTGATGGCGGTCAACCATAGGACGCCACCCTAGGAGCATGAGTGGGTTCCTTTTCAACCCAATGCATATACATGTCTATTATTTTGGGCGTTTAGCCACATGCATGTGTTAGCACGAGTTCTGGGATATTATTTCTGATTGTGGGCAACCAGATCATGTGTATAGAGTGCACTTGTGTATATAGTCTCTTATATGTATATATTTCTAGCTTATTGTCCCATGTACTGGTAGCTTCTTGATCTTGTATGTTTTAGCATTTGGGAGGTCTTATTGTTATACATGCAAGTGATATATCTTTTCTGCTTCTTGTTTGCATTGGATTGAGAATATGATTTTGTGGACCATATAAGACAGTTGAATTGTAGTTAACCCCTTGTATTTATAGTCGTGACCGTATAGTGGGAACAAAGTATACTCCACAATACGTATAGCTTAGTTACGTCCCCGCTCTCCGTATTTTGGATCTGGAATGTGACACTGAACATGCAGTTTCCAAAAATTAAAATATTGCATGTTAAGAACCAGAATTTTCACATGCTTGATCCATAATTTCTTTGTCACAAAATCCGAAGTTCTCATATAGTTGCTTTTTGATATTTTATTTATATATCCAACGTACTAACATCTTGTATCGAAGGTGAAAAATCCTATTGCACGATATTCGGAACGGACCATTAGTCTAGCATCTATCGTGTGCCTGCCAACGTATACTATTTAAAAAATAGTTGACTTCTACCAGTCAATTGAAGAGTAGGCATAGAAGGCCATGGCACGCCAAAATCTTATTTTCATTATCAGATTACTGCGTTTTCTTTTAGTTTGGATATTTTGGTAGTTCAATTAGTTTTTTGAATAATTAATAAAACTCTACTATATATATGTGACCCCTTCAATTAATTTGTGCTGAGGTATGGTAAGTGGGAAAGTTAGATGTCTTGCTCACAGTGTGATTATGTACAATATTCTTCCTGAATGGACATTGTCTTCTAACATTATATCTAAGCATAATACTTAGACAACTGTATCTAGTCCATCCAATCTGATAGAGGGGAACGACATAGCCCACTTCATCTTGTCTAACGGTACCAAATCTACCATTAAAGATGCCTTATATTCTCTTCATTCTGAAAGAACATTATTGAGTTTTAAGGGTATCCGAAAAAATAATTATCAAGTTGAAACCGCTAATGAAATTGAGTGGAGTTCCAGTAGATATAACCAGAAGCTTATGTTAGAGATGATAAACACATTTATGCTTTAACATGATTGTCTGGGTTACCCGGGTCGAGACGTGATGTGTTGTATCCTCAGTTCTATACACGGTCATCATCTTGCCCGTAGTAATGTTCTTACATATTCTAATACGCTTTGCCAAGCATGTTCCTCCCTTTTTTTACAGCGAATTTCAAGGAAAGATTTATGTACCTACCCAACCAACATGCAGACTATTTAAAGATTTAATGGTGTTAGTTTATGGATCGACTCGATGGTCACATGTATCCTCATTGTCCACTAAAAAAACTATAACTCATGGATCAGCTGATTAAGTTGTGGGCACAATCCGCTCCCATCTTTTTGGGATACGAGTACATGTCCAAGCCCATCCTACAATGCAAGATAGATGGTAGTACGCTGTCTAACTCAACTGCTATCTCGATCCAATATACACATTAATAAATTACAAATATATACTTATAACTTATTCACAATACCTATGACATGAAGATAAAGTAACGAGATAAGAATCAAACTAAAATTCTGAAAAAGTTAATAAACCATATGGTTCCAAAAGGAAATCATAGGAACTGAACCTACTAATAATACCCAGCATCCAAAGTCATTGGGAACAAACCCGCTAAATGAATAAAATTGAATTAAAAAGTTCTAAAGAAGCTAACTAAGCTATCATTTACAACTATGGATCTGATAATGAAAGAAGCCACAACCTTGTGGGAACCATAGTGCGTAGGGTAGCCATTGTCTAAATATGTCATTGTTAGTTTTTAGTCAGAAATGGAGAAAGTACACATGACCAATATCACATTACAAGTAACCATATAAGAATGCAACAATTTAATATGAACAATGTAGGCATAATATTTTAATTAACTGGAAAGTGACATAGATTAAGAGAAAAGCATGTAGAGAATTGAACAATAATTTATCTAAATAATAAAGGTACCATATATCATACTAGAATCAAGAGTAAATCATGAAAAGAACATACTAACTATGTGTGCACTATTTATTTGTTAGAAGTCCACTTTTGTTATATTGACGGATATGATAACTCATTGGTAATACGCGAGTGCATTATGAATGCACAATGGAATGGATTAATATAACTAACTCATATGAGGTTGCAACTGAAGGTACTCCACGTACCTACTAAGTGTTTTCTCCATCCCGACACTCACTATACTAGACGAATAATAATACTGAAACTGAACTAGAATTAACAAATATTGCTAGAACAAAGCTAGAATATAATGCACGTACGAAATAAAAAGAATATTTGGTGTAGTATAAATACATGTTATATACAATAACTCTAACTAAAACATGTTACAAGACAAATATAGAAACATTGATAAAAATATGGTAGTGGTACTTGCATGTCCTTTTAGACGAATTTGATTCAACAACTGGATGGTACCCATATGACAATTCCGACACTACCCAAAATAAACATGAAAATCACATATACAAAAAATACTTAGATATTTATATAAATTCTTAATTACTAGTTCTTAGGGTTCAATTCCTGTGACACGTAAATCGTTGCCTTAAAAGTTGCCATTAAATATCAAGAACAATAATTACAGAGGAATTGAACTTGATTGCAAACTCGCTTGTACAAGAGAAAGCCTAGAAAGAAATTCCAAGAAACAATCTAAGTACAATTGTTTAGTTTTGATTCTAGGGGGTGACGAAAGAGGCTCGGAAAAGTGTAGCAACTTTGGCTTACTCCTTGGACTATCTGACACAATCCTTGCTCTTGAAGAAATTGCCCCTCGTAGGTTGCCAGCCTTTTGCATGGGTGTGGTACCCTGCTATTTATAATGATTTCGGAATGAAGGATATTTTGAGCCGCATAGATGGCCACGTAGCCACGTGGCTACAACAGCACACAAAGACCCGCTCTTTGGACGCCAGCTGGTGACTTGTTGAGATTTTGTTGCAACAAATCTGGGTGGTTGAGACTTGGTCAGCTTGCCACGTGTCCTATCGCAGGATAGGATCAGTCTGCTTGAGTCATTTTGAGCCGCATAGGCCTTTTAGTGTTCCGCCATGCTGGGCCGCATAAGACTCATGCGGCTTGAGTCGCAGTCTCCCTTAGTCCGCATGTAGCTTGGGGACTTTTGAGCCGCATAGATTCTGTATTCTGGGCTGTATAAGGCTCATAAGGCTCATGCGGCTTAGGTTGCAGTCACCCTTGGCCGCATGAAGCGCATGGATTGAGCCGTATAAGGTTCATGCGGCTCGGGTCGTAGTCCTTCTAGCCGCATGACTATGTCCAGTCTGATGACATGACATTTTTTTGATCACGTCTTATCTTCTTTTTGTCAGAGTGTCAGAGCTGTCAGTTTTGTCAATTTTGACAGAGTTTGTCAGCTTTATCAGAAGGGTTGATCAGCTTGGCCGCATACATAACTATTCTTTCTGCGGCTCAAATCAGTCTGGTGAAGATGGGCCGCAGGGGACATGCCGAGTCTGTCATGCGGCTCTTCTTTATGCGGACCAATTTGTCCCAAAGTACTCATGCGGTCAGTTGTGATCCGCATAAACCTCATATTTTTCATGCTTCTACAAGACCCCCTTCAAAGTTTTCAAATTGCAAATTTGGAATACTTTGAATAAGAAGCATCGAAATATATCAAGCCGCAGGGAATCTTCGAGTCAGGAGAGACGTTGTGCCGCAGGGACATTTTGAGCCGCAGGTAGATCTTGTGCTGCAGGGAGATCTTGTGCCACAGGGAGATCTTATCTGCCAGCTGTCACTGCTGCATTTAATGCCGTGATTTGGTTTTGGATTTTGGGCTTTTTTTCGAGATAAAGCTGATGGTTACTAAGGATAAAATTCCCAAACGTCATCATTATCTTTAATGGATACGAGAATCGAAGCGACAATGACGGTTATTAAGGATAAAAATCTTCAAGTGTCATCATTATCTTTAATGTCACGATAACCGACGCGACGTTCATCTGTTTCCTCTTTGAAGAGCTATAAATATGGGCCATACGGAGAGAATTTTTTCTTTAAACTTTTTCTCCTTCGTCTTCATTGTCTATGTCATCCTTTCTGTCCCAGTTAGCCATGGCTCCAAAAGCTTCCAAGTCGACTGATGCTGCGGCCAAAGGGAAGGGGCTCGCCTCTCTGTCGAGAGCTGCGGACTCTCCTTCCATTCATCCTGATGTGCAACCCCCTATCAAGGGTAAGGATGACGGGAAGACGAAGACTTTAATTTTTTTGAATGGCCATATCGCATATTTTATGCGCCGGTCTGTCATGCGTCGCCTCTGCGCTTTAGGCGTGATTAACATACGCCCTATCTGCATATGTTTTGTATGATGTGGCCGCATGGGTTGAGCCGCATAAGCGTCACTGACCCTCATGGATGCCTCATACCTGAGCCGCATGAGCGCTACATGGCTGAACCGCATGGATGCCTTGTGACCGAGCCGCATGTTCATCTCATAACTGATCCGCATAAGTGCCTCATGGCTTAGTCGCATGAGCGCTACATGGCTAAACCGCATGGATGCCTCGTGACCGAGCCGCATGTACATCTCATAACTGATCCGCATAAGTGCCTCATGGCTTAGCCGCATGAGCACTGCATAACAGAACCGCATAAGTGCTTTAAGACTGAGCCGCACGCGTCTCATGTTTTTAAGTTGCATGCGCATCCCTCGTAACTAGGCCGCATAGGGTCTGTGTGGCTAGGTCGCATAGCTGAAAAAGAGCCTATTTACTTTGTTTTTTCTTTCTTTGATTTTTGCAGCATCCATGCCGAAGACTGAGACTATTGTGAAGGAAGAGATGCCGCATCCTCTCATCAAACAAGAGTCACCGTTTGTTAAGGAGAAGGTGATACCAAAAGTTGAGGTAAAAGAAGAGCTGGCGATCATCGGGGAGGGAATTACTCCCAAGATTGAAGTTGCTGTGAAGGAGGAGCCCAAGTCCGAGGGTAGCAGTGCTGGGAGTTCTGACCCTCCCGCTCCCGCCGAGGACCTTAATCAAATAGATCCTTCGTATGCGAAATGGTTGAGGGAATGGTATATGCCTCAACACAACTATGATCCGTGGGTTCCCATGTTGTTTCCAAAAAAATAAATGTCTGTATTTTGTCTTGGTATTTCTGTGTATCTTTAGCTGTAGTTTGTGTTTCGCTTCTTTTGGACATCAATGTAATCCTTTACTTCCTGTCTAGATGAAGAAATGAAGAATTCTTTTGGTTTGCTCATTCTTGTGACAAGTCTCTAATGTAGTCCTATGAATGTAATTGATTTTGAATAAACAGAATACATTGGCTCCATTCTTTGTTTGTGGTATTTGTGGTGGTTGTACTAGAGGGCCTAATACAGCATTTGTGTTTGATAAAAGATATCCCACTGGAGGACTTTTTGTGGACCTATTGCCCTTTTGTGCATCTGAAAATACGAGCAAATAGATTTGAATGATATTTTATGGACCTACTACTCTTTTTGTGCACCGATGGTGCGAGTAATAGATTAAGATAACTTCTGTGGACCTATTACCCTTTTGCGCACTGGTGGTGCGGGTAATAGATTTGAAATAAAACCTAACAGAGGTAATGTGGACGTGATATGTTTTGTGGTCTTAACACCATGTCTTTTATCCCAGGTTGAATACATGTGTTAAGTCGAAAGACTATCTGGTATCAGAGATAATATGGACGTGACACATGATAATAAGAAAATTTTTGGTGGACCTATTACTCTTCTGCGCGCTGGTGGTGCGAGTAATAGATTTGGAGACAAAACCCAACAGAGGTAATATGGACGTGATAGGTTTTGTGGTCTTAACACCATGTCTTTTATCCCGGGTTGGGTACAGGTGTTAAGTTGGGAGACTATCGGTATTAGAGGTAATGTGGACGTGATACACGATAATCAGGACCAGGAAGTTTGCTCAGAGATAATGATAAGCTGGGCAGACTCCTGTGTAATAAAGCATTAGAGTGGGAGTTCAGAGGTATCAGCATACATGACTCGCCACTCAGGGAGATGCGATGTGAATCTACCCGGAGTAAAATAGAGTGTGAGTTCAGAGGTACTTGGTGTACATAACTCGATGGTCTGGGAGATTTGGTGGTTTGAGGAAGTAGCAACATGTCCTTAGACATAGTATTCCTTCAGGAATTTGTCGTTGATGGACATAATGAGCAAGTCTCCGTTCTGCTTCGCGAGTCGGTATGCGCCGTTGGAGAATACGGTCTCGATGATGAATGGACCCTCCCATTTGGGCTAGAATTTGCCGACGGTTTTGTGAGTCATGACCATCGGTCTGCGAACGGCCAAGACGAGATCGCCTATTTGGAATGTCCTCTGCTTGACTTTCTTATTGAAGGCCCGAGAGATGCGTGCTTGATAGAGCTCGATGCTTTGCTGAGCTTGCAAGTGCTTCTCGTCTAAAGCTTCCAATTCTTGTAGCCGTCGGCGGTGGTTATCGTCCGATGTTAACCGGTAAGTAAGGGCCACATAAAGTGAGGGGATCTGAGTCTCCAATGGGAGAACTGCCTCGCTTCCGTACACCAGAGAGAACGGTGTATTTCCTGTAGCCGTCCGACTTGTAGTGCGGTACGCCCATAAACATTCGCCCAATTTTTCATTCCAGTCGCGTTTGTTTGAAGACACGAACTTCTTGAGAAGCTTAATTATGGTCTTGTTAAAGGCTTCGGCCAGACCATTAGCTGATGGGTAGTATGCTGTTGAAGCAACATTCTGCATCCGATTCTTGTTACAGAATCGATAGAAGGCATGGCTTGCGAACTGCGGACCATTGTCATAAATGATCCTCCGTGGCAGTCCAAAACGGTAAATGACGTGATGTTTTATGAAACTGATCACGTTTGATGTCTTTACCTCTGCCAGCGGAACAGCTTCCGCCCACTTGGAGAAGTAGTCGGTGATTGCAAGTATAAACCGGTGCCCTTTGGACGACGGTGGGGTGATTGGACTAACGATGTCCATTCCCCAGGTTTCAAATGGCCAAGAGGCCACCGTTGGGTGCAAAAATTCGGACGACAGATGTATGAAATCTGCATGGATCTGACAAGCCCTACACTTCTTTGCATAGTCGACTGCATCTGCTACCATCGTAGGCCAGTAATAGCCCATCCGACGGAGACGATCCTGCAACTTCGGTCCAGGTTAGTGAGCCCCACAAACGTCATCGTAAGCCTCGCGTAATGCTTCTTTGGCTTCTGCGTTTGACAGACATCTTAGTAGTAGTCCGTCGTAAGATCGTCGATATAACATTTTTGTTTCGGTGTCATAAAAGGATAGAGAACGCCTTCTGATTGAAGTTGCTTCTTTCATATTCTCAGGCAGGATTCCGTAGACTGCAAAGTCGATGAACGTGAGTCTCCAGTCTTGCACGTCATTGGTTATCTGGGCGGAGTAACTCGTATCCAGTTGAACATTGTTTTTGGGACAGACCAACTCATGGCCTATCACGTCGACTAGATGGTGAGCATAATTTGGAACCGCCAAAGAAGCGGCGAGGCCTGCTAGGGCATCGGCTTCAATATTCTGGAGCCTAGGAACATGCTCTATAAATAACCCCTCCAAGGTTGCAATGATGGCAATTGCTGTCTGATGGTAAGGAATCAGGTCCGCGTTACGAACCTCTTATGAGCCTCGGATCTGATTAACGATGAGCTGTGAGTCACCATACGCTTCCAGGTATTTGACCCCTACCTCTTTTGCGAGTCGGAGTCTGATGACCAAAGCATTATATTCGGCTACATTGTTTGAACAAGGTTCTGTGAGAGAGTATGCCCGATTGACTACCAACCCAGAGGAAGAAATTAATACTACCCCGACTCCAGCGACGATATCACCTTGTGGCCCTATTCTTGAAGCACCATCAAAGAACATTCGCCAAACATCATCATGTGAAGTCATGTTTGAGTTAACGACTTCGTCTGGGATTTCTTCATAGATTCTGGCTGTTTCTGAGCCTGGATGGGCTGCTAGAAAGTCAGCCAAGGCTTGACCTTTGACAGCCTTCTGCGGAACGAAGACCATATCGTAGGGGGATAACAGTATCGCTCATATGGCTAGACGAGAACTGAGTGCGCCTGGCTTGGTCATGAGAACCCCGAGGGGATTAACTCGCGAGATAACATGGATAGTCTGCCCTGACGCATAGTGTCGTGCTTTCTGAATGACGAACACCAAGGCAAGGCATTCCTTCTCCACTACGGTGTACCTATGCTCCGGCCCCACCATCATTCGGCTGAGATAATAGATGGCTTGATCGTGCCCCGCATCATTGTTCTGTGCTAGCAAGACACCGAGGGAGTGTTTCATCGCTCGTACATAGAGCAAGAAAGGCTTTCCGACGACCGGGGCTACCAGAACCGGCGGGTTCGACAGGTATTCCTTAATGTCATCAAAATCGCGTTGACATTCTTCATTCCATATGAAAAAGATGTCTTTCTTCATAAGTTGTGTGAAGGGTTGACATCGCCCTGAGAGGTTAGATATGAACCTCCTGATGTAGGCTAATCTTTCCTGAAGGCCGCGGAGTTCACGGAGGTTCCTCGGTGGACTCATCTCAAGGATTGCCTTTGTCTTATCGGGGTCTATGTGAATGCCCCGCGAAGTAATGACAAAGCCCAAGAACTTCCCGCTGGACACAACCAGGAAGGACTTGGTGGGATTCATCTTCAGATTGTGTGCTCGCATAAGATCGAACACTGTCCTTAAATCGTGTAAGTGATCATCCTTGGAGCGGCTTTTGACGGTGATGTCGTCAACGTAACACTCCACCGTCTTGCGCAAGTGATCTCTGAAGATGACGCTCATAGCTCGTTGATATGTAGCACTGGCGTTCTTCAGGCCGAAGGCCATGACTGTGTAACAATACACGCCGATCGGTGTTCGGAATGACGTATGCTTCTCATCGTCAAGAGACATTTTGATTTGATTGTATCCTGAAAAGCCATCCATAAAGGACATGCGCTCGAAGCCACACGTATTATCGATCATTATGTTGGTGATAGGAAGAGGAAATTCATCCTTAGGGCATGCTGCATTCAGATTGCGGAAATCGATGCAGATTCAGATCTTTCCGTTCTTCTTGACGACTGGTACTATATTAGCTATCTAGTCTGGGTGCTGCTCCTCGTGGATGAAACCGCTAGCTATAAGCTTATTTACTTCCGCTTCAAAGGAGTTCATGATGTCTGGACGGAACCGCCGTTGCTGTTGTTTGACTGGTTTTGCGTCCGGATGAATATTGAGCTTATGAAGCGCGATCTCGGGGTTTAGCCCTGGCATGTCTTCATAGCTCCAGGCAAAAACGTCGATATATTCTCTAACGAGTTGCAACAACGACTCTCGCTCGCCACCCGTCAGGCTTTTACTGACGAAGATTGGCTTTAGAGAGGATTCATCACCGAGGTCAACTTGCATGACCTCATCTTCAGTGGGAGGGTCACGTAGTTCAAAGCGCTTCTCCCATTGTGCGTCCAGTTGTTGGACCCATGGCTCCAATTCAAGAGGTTCGAGTAAATCTTCGTCTTCCTCTTCAATGTCAGCGAATGTCATGTTGACAGATAATGTCTGCCTGAATATATCTCCAAAGCTGTCATCGGAATCGTATGTAGGTGATTCGGATGAGTGAGAATGCCACTCGCATTCCTCATCGGAGCTCTCGGGCGTTGTTGCTGGTGTAATATAACCGAGGCTGCATTTGGACTTGTCGTAATAATCCCAATGTTTCCCAGATGGAGTTGACAGCTGCAGAGGCGATCGCCGACCGTTGCCGTAATTCAGACCTGGGGTAGCCTCCATGTCGTACCCCTGCTTTTGCATGAAGTACTTGGCTTGAGGACTATACAGGTAGAGCGGTAATCATCCAGTATCGGGTTCGAGATCAAACTCTTGAGGCATGAAGGGTTGAGGACCTTCTTTTCGGCCAAAGATGATCGTGTGATCTCCTTCTCTTCTGCCTGGGACTAGGAAGTAGGCACCTCTAATGGGAGTAAGTCGGTTTGCGGTATGGACGGTTGTCACTTGTGTGTGTAGGTTAATGTCCCGACCGTGTCCCACAGTATACATCAGATTGTGTTTATTACACTCAGTATAGTTCAATGGAAGCCTCTTATTGATGAAATAAGGAATTTTATCCACAGGGATTACATCATCAGGAGAGGGACTATCCACCTTTGCAATAAGATACTTCGCGAGTTCTGCCTCCTCTTCAGCTACCCCCTGCGTGACCGGAGGTTGGAATGCTGTCTTGGGCAACTTGACCACCAAGGGTTCTGCTTGTGCACTGGCTTGCCTGAGGGTCTCGGATCAACACTTGGTTGCCGGCTTGTCTTGGGAAGACGGATAACCATCGGCTCGGCAGAGGACTTCGTGTCTTCCGATTGCTTTTGACTGGATCTTGGCAATCGGATTACCATCGGCTCCCTAGAGGGCCTTGCATCTTCCGGTCGCCTTTGATTGGATTTTGGCAATCGGATCACCATCGGCCCTGTGACGGATTTTGGCTCCTGGCTGAACCTTGGGAGTCGGATGACCATCGATTCCGACTGCGCAGCTGGGGCGAGAGAACCGGACACCTCTTTATGCAAAGTTGCGACAAGGGGTGCGGTTTTGCTCGGTTTACAGGCCTGCCTGGAGATGAATTCTCAAGGGTTCCTCTGGCCTTGTGATGACCTCCGGTTCGTCAATTATATGCTTCTTGGATTCTTCATATAGACAAGCCTCCGAAGAGTAATAAGACTCAACCCCTTTGAAGGGATCGATGTCGGCGAATTCAGTCTTCACAAAGCTGTGCTTACTGACATACTTGAAGCACTGGTGGAGTGTGGATGGCACGATCATGTAGTCATGTATCCACGGACGTCCCAATAGGATATTGTAGGACGTATCTGCATCTATGACGTAGCAGGTAAACTCTGTCCTCAGGTCGCCGATCTGACATTTCAATCGAATCTTTTCCAAGGGATAGCTCATTCCTGAGTTGAAACCGCTAATGGCAGTGTTGGTCGCCGCTAGCCGGTATATAGGGATGCCGAGGACTTGAAGCAAGCCTTTCAGGTTGACGCTTATCGACGAGCCATGATCGATGTGCATCCGATCCACCTTGATGTCGCCTATGTATCCCGTGTAGTACAAGGGGCGACCATGCAAGTTGGTCTTGATCAACATGTCCTGTGGGGTGAATACGATGTTGGGCATTGCATCCGCACAGTTGCTGCCCTGTAGATCTGCCGACGAGTCTTCCCTTGTAGGTTTGACCTGGGCTAAGTAAGCGTCAACATTCTGGAGCGCTTCGCTCAATGCGATACAAAGATCCTTGGAGAGCCTTAGGAGCTCGTATAACGACAACTTCGCCGGCGTATTAGCCAGTTGTGCTAATATGTCAAAGTTGTAAGTCTCTCCAGCCCTTGAGGTGCATCTTTACGGAGCGGCCTGTCGAAGCGGGTTTCCTTCGGCTTGGCTCTGTCTGCCGGTAGAGGCTGAAATGGCCCTGGAACATCAGTGGCAGGCATGGTTGCCGGTCCTCGACTGAACTACCCAGAGTGGGCTGGACTTGTGCCCCGGACCGGGTGACAACGACCGCTGCCTCCTCAGCTTCGGTTGAAATGGTATGGCAGGATCTGGACTTACTGCCCTTCTTCTTGTTGGTTGGAGATGACACCGCCTGGGTAACTTCGGGCACTAAGTCTGGGTGCACCCACATGACTTCTCCTCTTGACGTGGTGAGAGGTACCAATCCAGTCGTCTGGTCCCGGACGGGGGGAAGATTAGTAACCTCCATCGTTGCCCGGGGGATAGGTATTACTCCGTCTTGAGTACTTGTTGGGGGGAAGTCACCAAACTGAATTGATACCATGTTCGCCGCCACAGTAACCTCTTCAAAGTCTAGCGACAGAGCTTTGGAGTCGATAAGACTCTGGATGTACCGCTTTAATTGAAAGCAGTCTTGAGTGGGATGATGAACATAGCGGTAGAAATGGCAGTATTTTGGGTCCTCCATCTCCGCCGCTCGAGGTTCGCGCCTTGGTGGAGGGAGTTGGATCATGTCCCCTTGCAAGAGCATGTCGAAGATAGGCTTGACATGACTATCTTCGAATGAGTAGTTCATCTTGGGCCACTTAGCTGCTGTCTGCTTTTGTTCAGACTTCTTGGTCGTACCGGCGACCATAGCATGTTTGCCTTTATTGTCCCGGTTATTGGAGGTGCCGTCAGTATTGTTGTTATTAGGGGTAGTACCAGGATGTTTGCCTTTGACCTCTCCATTCGGGATGTGTAATCCCAGCTGGCGAGCTTTCTTTAACTTCGCCTCCGCATTGGTGGCGCTTATGATAAAGGTCGTCCAATCCCTGAACTGATCTTCACCCATTCAGAGGCTAATTACGGGGAGCAACTTCTTCTGGCAGATTTCAATCAAGGAGCTTTCGGGATTGTCTTGGGGCAATCTCATTGCGGTTTGGCAGAACCGCTCGATATAGTTCCTTGTTAGCTCCCTCTCCCCTGAACGACGTCCATGAGGGATGATATTGTCACATCATGTCCCACTTCGTAGAATCTTTCTAGGAACATGTGCTTGAAGCCGTCAAAAGAATGGATGCAGTTATCCGGAAGGTTGCGGTATCAGTCGAACGCGATTCCCTCCAATGCTCCGATAAACAATCGTGTGAGGATGACGTCGCTATGCGGCAAATGGTCGGTTGTGACCTCGAAATAAGTCATGTACCAACTAGCAGAGGTCTTCCCGTCACACGAATCAATATGAAACGATTTGTACCCTGGCTGAAAAGGAACATCTCTCCACGCAACGGTATATGGTTTCCGTATTCTGAGATCTCGGGAGGAGTCTCGGGCATTGAACATTGCTCGAAGCTCCTGGACTTCCCTCCTTGCCTCCCTGGCTTCGTTTGCAGCTGAAGGAGCGGATGCTCCTAGAGGATTGTCACCCAAAGGAGGAGCGGTCGTGTTGGAGTCCGCGTTGACTGTGGGTCCCAAGCTTGTTTGTCCAGGCGTCCTTACCGGTTGGGTCGGCAAAGCGGCTTTGACTTTGTCCACTGACTTGACCAAGGACAGGAGCATGGCTTCAAGTACTTCTAGAGTTATCGGTCAGTAGGCGCTTCATGATCATCGTCGGCCATAAAGACTGTTCGCACGTGGGTAGACGTGGAAGGAATCGTAGCAGAGGTGCTCTCTGTGTCGTACCCTCGTACCAAGAAATCGTCGGGAAATGTCGGAATGTCTTCCTCCTCGGACTCGGAAGGGGTGCTACCCCCTGTGCAAGAAGCCGCATCGTCTTGGCGAAGGCGGTCAGCCTCAGGGACGTCCACGGCTGTTGCGTAATTCCAGTGGATTGCTACCCCCTGTGTACGCTCTTGGAACACCGGGTTATCGCATACATTGAGGGGGCTACTACCCCCGGCCTCATCTACCCCCAAGGAGGTCGAGGATGCACCTCCAGGTGTTTGGAGCTTCTTTCTGGATCGAGTGCCTAGGTAGACACCCCCTGTGGCTATCGGTGGCATTCCTCCAAATGAGAGTTTCCTTGCAGTGCTGGCTGAGATTGCCGGGCTGGAAGAGCCTGTCTTCTTTCCTCCTTTGCCGGGAAGAACCTTCCTAGTTGAATTACAGGAGGCGAAAGGAAATTCCTCGTCTCCCAAAATTTGCACCTATTTCTCAAGTTATCGTCGGACAGGTGCTGGCTGGTACAGTCGTTGGAAAACGGACTACCGATCTTCAGGTGCTGCCTACTTGTCGCAGCAGCAATTTATGATGACTTGGGTGCAACGACGTCCCGAGAGGGGCTCATCACATGCCAAGGTTGCTTCTTTCTCCTTGCGTTTGTGAGTAATCACCTCTCGCAAGTCGATTGTAGGCTGATCTACCTTTGCATCCAATTTGTGGACTTGGGTATCCCGAGCACACGGGTGCGTAGGTATCATGTTTGTTCCCTGATCTGAGGCTAGTAAAAGCACTTGCTCTCAATCGTTGGAGTGAGACTTTTGAGACCCACCCTGTCCGTTAACCCTGGGGGACTAGACGTGGGTGGTTCTGTACAACTTTCTATTAGGAGCCCGTATAACAGTTAACGGTACCCGCTGACGGTCAGCAACTTAGACAGTTGACTGGGCTTGTTGGGCCCGCACTGCTCTAGACTTCTTCGATTTAGCACCTGAAGGTGCAAAATAAGAAGAGTCCAGATTGGAATATTCCACATTCTCAATGGACCGCATAGAGTCGAGCCCACATGAGAGACGGTCGAACACAGAGCTTCTGACAGGGCCGCATGAGACACTCTGTCTATGGCCAGGATTGGCTGCCGCATGGGCCATCCGCCTGCGGCCAGAGTTGGCTGCCGCATGGGCGATCTGTCTGCGGCCAGAGTTGGCTGCCGCATGGGCCATCTGCCTGCGGCCAGAGTCAGCTGCCGCATGGGTCATCTGCCCATCTCTCTTATGCGGCCTCTTCCTCGTCCGCATGGATTTCCCTTGTGTCCCCAAAAACTCAGCATCGTAGTGTTTTCCTTTGCTAGATTTGGGGACAGTGGGGTTCTCTGCGGTCGGAAGCAAGGCCGCAGGAGAGTCTTGATCACCGTCTTGGACCGCAGAAGGAGCTTCTTCGGGAACCTGGTCGGGGGCAACAGTTTTGCGCTTCGACGTCCTGCGGGTTCTCTTTGGGTTGGCTCGCTTCTGCGATGGGCTGGCGCTCCCTTCAGAGAGCATTTCTTCGAATGCTCGTTGGTCAAAACGAACCACGAGCATTTGCTGCGTGGAGCCGAGCTTGGACGCGTCAGATTGCGTCACCAACTTCTCATCAGAGGAGAAGGATGTCCCCAGCAGAGTCGCCATCGTGTTTGCCATTAAATATCAAGAACAATAATTACAGAGAAATTGAACTTGATTGCAAACTCGCTTGTACAAGAGAAAACCTAGAAAAAAAATCCTAGGAAACAATCTAAGTACAATTGTTTAGTTTTGATTCTGGGGGATGACGATAGAGGCTCGGAAAAATGTAGTAACTCTGCCTTACTCCTTGGACTATCTGACACGATCCTTGCTCTTGAAAAAATTGTCCTTCGTAGGTTGCCAGCCTTTTGCATGTGTGTGGTACCCTGCTATTTATAGTGATTTCGGGATGAATGATATTTTGAGCCGCATAGATAGCAACGTGGCCACGTGGCTACAACAGCACACAAAGACCCGCTCTTTGGCCGCCAGCTGGTGACTTGTTGAGATTTTGTTGCAACAAATCTGGGTGGTTGAGACTTGGTCAGCTTGCCACGTGTCCTATCGCAGGATAGGATCAGTCTGCTTGAGTCATTTTGAGCCGCATAAGCCTTTCAGTGTTCCGTCATGCTGGGCCGCATAAGACTCATGCGGCTTGAGTCGCAGTCTCCCTTAGTCCGCATGTAGCTTGGGGACTTTTGAGCCGCATAGATTCTGTATTCTGGGCCGTATAAGGCTCATAAGGCTCATGCGGCTTAGGTTGCAGTCACCCTTGGCCACATGAAGCGCATGGATTGAGCCGCATAAGGTTCATGCGGTTCGGGTCGCAGTCCTTCTAGCCGCATGACTATGTCCAGTCTGATGACATGACATTTTGTTTGATCATGTCTTATCTTCTTTTTGTCAGAGCTGTCAGAGCTGTCAGTTTTGTCAATTTTGACAGAGTTTGTCAGCTTTATCAGAAGGGTTGATCAGCTTGGCCGCATACGTAACTATTCTTTCTGCGGCTCAAATCAGTCTAGTGAAGATGGGCCGCAAGGGACATGCCGAATCTGTCATGCAACTCTTCTTTATGCGGACTAATTTGTCCCAAAGTACTCATGCGGTCAGTTGTGATCCGCATGAACCCCATATTTTTCATGCTTCTACACCTATGACAATATATGAAGACAACACCTCATGAATTGACCAGAGGAAGAAGAGATTTATCAAAGAAGACACTACCAAGCATATTACACCAAAATTTTCTTTTCACATCAACAATAACAAAAACAAAAGGTTGAAGTTAAGCATATCCGATCTCATAACAATTTGGCTGACATATTCGCCCAAGTCCATGCTGAACACTTTCCAAAAGATCGTTCATGGTATCAGATCGCGGAGGCTCTCGTCATTGCAACATCCGTAGTTTGGAATAATGTTGAATCAAGAAGAGTATCCAGAAATATACTCATCTGACCTTAATGAACCAATTTTCTTAACTTAAACATTTTCCACTTGATTTTTAGCACCATAAAAAGGTTTCAATGAGACATCCATATCGGATTGGTCATACCTCTACCTCTAGATATATCTTTGTCCTAAAGATGTATTGACATCAACTCACTTTTTCTCTTAATTTACAATTTTTTTTCACTCAACTTTTTGAATCAAAGTTTTGGTAAATTTTATCTACATAAATATATCCCTATAAACTTGTATTAATCTGTTAACCGAAGAATGATGTTGATCATCACTGAAGACATACAGATCATCCCAAAAGATTGATGTTGATCATTCCTAAATACTGATACATAATATTTATTGAGTTGAGCACACTCAAGAGGATTGTCGTTAGTTTGTAACCAACTACTTGAATGCGACAACTATAACTAAATATTGAATGCGACAACTATAAGTAAATAGAGACATTCTTCTCCCTAACAGCCTGGAGGGTAAATATATTCTAAAGAAAAGAAAAGAAACCCTTTTGGAAGACGACGAATAAAATACAATCAAAGTCTCTCTCTCTCTGAGAGTTGGTCTTATACACTACAACAGAACTATGTTTAACACTAAACAAAGGAACAATTTCCAGGCGCATTCCCATAAAATGGCTTAAAGTATATATTAAATTTTAATCTTTGTTTCTTTATCTCATGTGACAAGTAACTCTCTGTAACATGATTTTTGGCAGAGTTAAAGAAATCTCACACTTTGAAGCTATGAATAGCCATCACTCTTGTACATTTAGAAAACAACAGCCTGCACGGGAGATCGTATCACCCAAGACTAGAGAGCACTATTCTAAAATAACACCACCTTTCGAAGCCTCCATTGATAATGAAAAGTAGAGCATGACAATGGAAAAAATAGGATGATAGATGAGTAGATCATGGTTTTTGAAAAAATATTGCTGCTCATCTGATGGCTCGTACAACCAACATAAGAAAACTTCAACCGGGGCAGATGGATGGCTGCATGTTTTGAATAAAGCTACAAAGATATCATCAAACAAAGAGAAATTGCAGTTAGCAATGGCTAAAAGAAGTTCTCTTTACAAAAAGTGGCGACGAGGGCCAACATGGGAAAATATTTAGGAGCTTACTCATTGAGGCTCATCTTCTGGCATGGTAGCTCCAACAATGCCCTGAGCTAATCTGTAATACAGTATGCCCATCGTAGCCATACAGGCCCTGGAAACAAAAGACATTCCAAATTAATGATTGATTTTCCTGATCTTCTATGCATTCAAACTAGTATACATGTAGGCCAAAGGTTAGATGTCACACAAATTTCAAAACTCGTATCGATTTCATACCAGATGATATTTGCCAACTCGCCTCTCGGGCACAATTGAGACAGTTTTGAAACAGCCGAAAATATGGCTGGACACATTCGACAAGCCTCGGGCACAATATTACTTTCATAATGTCTATTCTAGCAAATTTAGAACCTGTTACTGTCTGGAAATCAGCTATAAATGTGTGTGTGCACATAAATGGGTATATGGAAATATCGTTCCTTTCTACTCTGTCTTTATGTGCAATAGTGATGAAATGCAAAACCCTATAGTATCATATTATCTATTTGTCTAGACTGTTTATATAGGGGAATTTGGAGGATGTTCCTTGGTTGTATAATCTTAAACTGCAAAGCAGAAAGGTGGTGTCTACCCATCGCCAAAAGCCGTATAGATTTTATGGCATGACCCTCTCATACGCATAGCTACCTTGGCTAGGAATACAGCACCAAATAGACGGTATGACATCAAGTCAACAGCCGGTCAAAAACTTTTTCAAGTCTTTCATGAGCTTTCTTATGCTCCATAGATGACCCAGTCCAATTGGAGAAGGCTTGGATGAGGACAAGGAGGATGACATAAATGGTAGATATGTTTACAATGTCAATACTGGAAGCATCCTAAATTTTAGGAATTGTTGTATTACAAATCCAGTGTCTGTGACCAGGGACCAAGCAGCCTAGTTAATAACACTGATATCAACAAACAAAATGAACTAAAAACGTTCTTAAAACATGAGGACTTAAATCATTGTACACCAGTAAGATAAAATAAAATACCAGCACCATACACTCACCTATTGAGCAAAAACTCTTAACAGTCAAAAAGCAGTTTTCTTCACACTGCAACAAAGTAATGCAAAAAAAATTCCTACCAGGCTGGTAAAGAAGTAAATGAAGCCTTGTTAAAGTGCACTCTTATCATTTTATTTTATTTTTTTCTTCCTCCTAGCTCTTCAATCCTTCCTTTGTTCACCTTATTTCCTTTCCTCTCTAGAGTACATCCCAAAGTGTAACCTAGAAATTCGTTGTGCTTATCTCCACTCCCATTTACAAGATTCCGAGAGTGCACTACCCTTCAATCATAGATTCCACCCAGATTTGTATTGAAGATGAAATATGCTGAATATAACTTGTTACTGCTAGGAGCCTCGCTTAGTGGCTAGTGGATTTACCAGTTCATTTTCACCTTACTAACTTGGCAAGTACAGATTTTATTTTCAAATGGGACATGTTGAAACCTATGTTGAAAGAATATGGACACGGATACAAATAAGGACACAATAGGGATACATGATAATACATTTTCAAATAGCACAGGAGTAGTCACCTATGTTGCAGAAACGGACACAGATATGGATACAGACATCATTTTTTTGCCAAAATTGTTTGGTCAATAACAAAGGCATGGCCAGTGGTAATTTTTGTCACAACTCAGCCTGACCCAATATAATGCAGGTATCAGTATCAATATTTTATCCAAGAGTTGCATACAGGTTAAACAACCACAAAGTAAGCAAGTCAAGTATAGATATTACTTGCTCTAGCCGCAAGGTGTGTATGGTCTTTTCATTACAACAAAATTATGAGTACATCAAAATGTTTATGTTGGGTATAGATGAGTCGTTGTACAACCATATTTTGGGCATGATTGATTCAAAGAAGGGTATAGACACTAGTGCTATGGTTGAAAATCCCCTCAAAAAAGGAAAGTCTCGAGTTTGAGAATTGGGAGGGTCAACAGCGGGAGCTACCAAATTTCAAACAGCGGGAGCTGCCAAATTTCTCAAAGTAACTTAGGTATGAATCATAAATTTATGTTTAATTACAAGTCAAATAGAGGATTAAAATCGTTAAACTGAATTTGCTTGACCCACAGTCAACCAAATAGTGACCCTCCAGCTAATAATAATACAACAACAAGATTTGCTTTTGATAGGGATCTTGCCTTGGTATGTTCTGATCCGCCAATTGGTCCTACAAAATTAAAACGGACCAGGGGGTGTGGATAAAGCAGGTAAGGTATGGGGAAATCTTACATGCTATGAAGAACAGTTCTGGCAACAATGACATAATAGCAGGTTATATCAAGTACAAGGAAGAGGGGGTTAAATAAGCCAACCTGAAACCTTGATTCTTCATTACCTAGAATGCATATGTTAAAGAAGCGTGCAGTGCAAGCACTGCGACTATAACTAACATAATTATGATCCTTAACTTTATTCACTAAAGATGTGTTTGATTGGGCTTATTTCCATGGAAAATATTTCCACCACAAATTTCTCACCAATTGTAGTGTTTGATAGCTTATATTTTCCATGGAATTATTTTCCAAAAAAACTACCGTTTTCCATATTTTCTTCTAAAATGGTGGAAAATGAAACTTGTCCAACCCATAGGAAAATATCATTTTCCATGAAAAATAATTATTTTATGTGGAAATTAATGACAATCAAACACCCAAATTAAGTTTTCCATGAAATTTTTTAGAATTTCATGAAATGTTTTTCCTAGGAAAATAATTTCATGGAATTAATTTCTTGTCCACGTATTTTCCACCTTGCAATCAAACACACACCTAACTTAATTACTAAGATTTCAATCAAATCAAGAAATGAGTAAGGTAGGTCAAACATATGAAGAGTTGTGAGTTGTCAGGGGAAGAAGAAATACTGAAATGAACATTCTTTTTATCTTTTAGTCAAAAGGCTGTGCATATGAATAACGAAAAATAGTAAAAGTGGTTCAAGAGGAACTAGAGAAGATACATGATTGCCACTGTGAGTAAAATTTTTCTGGGGTCCATCTTAGAGGATCTTTGGCGTCGTGCACGTCCTTCAGGAATGTCCTCAGTGTTGCCTCCATCTTTGCGAGGTGGTGCAGTCACAGGTAGAGTTGGCAGTGCACTAGACCAGAATGGCAACAAGAACCTAAGAAACTTATGACGGAAGGAACCTGCAATAAAAAGTTCACGATGATTTTTCAGTATGTGAGGTTGCATGTCAACTCGGTACATTGTCATGTATTCCTAGATTATGATAGAAAACAAATGCGTAATCAAGAAGAAAAAAAATCAATGCCTAACACCCTTCTGCAAGGATGGAGCATGGCCCATGCCTTTACGTTTGAAAATGCTTATAAGATGCACTATAAAACAAAATAAAATTCATGAAATACTAGTGTCTTGCCTCCTTTACCCCAACCCACCCACTTTTGGAAATGTTTCTTAGTTGCAATAAAATTTTAAAATTTATGGAGTACTCAAGTGTATTGGCCCAATAAAACTTGTGCAAAAAAAAGTGTTTTGGCTCCCATCATTCCGTGATCTTGGTGCAGTTCCCGACCCTCTGTACATCCTCATGTATTCCTAGATAATGATCGCAAACAGGTGTGTAATCAATAAGAATTTTGGCAGCCACAACACTAACTGTAGGCCCAACTACCCCCCCCCCCCCCCCCCCCCCCTCCCACCACCACCACCACCACCACACACAAGAAGGATGTTTGGAAGAAAGGTAGTACTTTTTTTTCTCTTCGACAATTTTTTATGAAAGACTAATAAGAAAATAGATAATATGAGATCAGAAAGCTTCATAACAGGTCTTTGGTATGGGAAGAATAAGTGCCTAGTTTGAATCAGTCAAAGGTATATTTTAGTGGAAAAAAATATAACCATTATATTTCAAGTTAATAGTTCCCATTTTATTCCATTTCTCTACTGATTGTAGTCAATAATTCTTTTTGGGCCCCCAATGAGTCGTTTCTGGGCCACCCCTGTTTCCTTGGTAATCAACAAAAGGAGATTAAGATCAAAAATGGCATGACATAAAGATATTGCTATTAGAAGTACTAGAGTTCATAAAAAAAAATGGCAGTCATAAGATCTTGACAACCAAAAGGAGTTGGGGAGATGGTTAAAAGATAAAGTACACAAAACGTATATTTGAATTTCAAAACTTGAGTCATGTACAGTCATTTCAAACAAGAGGGTTTATTTGCAGCACTGAACTAACAATAAGGTGGATCCAGGTCATATTCACCTATTCAAAATGAGAGCAGCATTAACAAACTGACTCGAGTGCGTATGAATTTCCCAAACAAGTGGAATGTTTGCAAAATTGCCAGAGATTGACACCGACATAAGGGAATTCACATATGTTAAAAGGGAAAAAGCCAGAGTTGGCTCATTGAAAAATATGAGGTATTTAGCATGGTTCACAGACCCTTCTTATGAGTATCGGCATTGGCAGTTTCAGAAGTTTTGGCGGTTTCGGATTGGAGTTCTTGGTTTGGAAGCCAAAAGATAATTAAAAAGAACTAAAAACTAGAAAAAATATTTTATAAGTTCAGGTATAATCTTATATATAATTTTTGTTTCCTTTGATTTTGAATGGGAATAATATTCAACATTATTGAGTTACTTACCCACAATAGACGTTATTTATTTTACTTGGTTTTAGACAAAGCAACCCCATAATTTTGAATTTTTTTTTTTTTAAAGTTGCATGAACATTGTCAACTTGTAGTCAAGGGCGGAGCCAGAGTTTTACTCAAGTGAGGGCGAAAAAAGAATTACACAAATACCTAAAGTATAGATATATTAGACATCACCAATAAAAAAAAATTAAATTAAAAAGAATTTGTTGAAGGTAGGTTGTCTTGAAGATTATTAAAATTGTTTGTGTGGTTTTTATAGTTTATTTTCAAGACTTTTAAAAGATATCCTAACTAATTTTGCACTTACATATAAGATTTTTAAAATTGAAATAACTTCCTGTGGTGTGTGTAGTGTGTACACACCCTATTCCTTTAAAAATAGACCATTGTGTGGGACCCGTGTCAAAAATATATGTTTGCTTTGTTGAATGTTTGGTCTTTGTAGCTTTTGGTTTGTACTTGGAGCTTGTACTAAACAATATACATAGGATAAATGAATGAACACATGCAATCATTTGAGTGTAGCCAAACAAATTTACATGTACTTGAGCTTTAGCTGATCCAGGTGGGCCAATTGCCAACGCTTGCCCCGCTTATAGTATACAACTTCGACAAATGGTAATATTTACATGGTGTTGATATTAATATTTATCAGTATGCTCTAGCATGATGATCAACGGTACCATCAAGTTATTGTGTCGACATTGTTTTTTAACGATAATTGTTTTTTCCCTTTTTTTTCTTTTTCTTTGTTAAATTGACTGTAAAAGAGAGTGACGATTTTAGTATCGCCCACTAACGGTATCAGTGTATCGGATCGAACATGCCAAACCGATACAACTGATACGTACTGGTATCGGCCGATACAGTGAACCTTGGTATTTACCATAGAAATACTTATCTTTTGTTGACATGGCATATCTCCTTGACTTGTGATTATCTTATATAGTCGGCACAAAACTACTATCAGTTTCTAACACCCATCACTACATATTTCTATGGAAGTCAAAAGACAATACAAGCTAAGGTTGTTACACACTATGTCCAAGTGAGGTTCCTTCTCGGATTTTTCTTCATGTTTGACACATTGTAGTATTAGCAAATGGGATCGCTAGAAACCCAAACATGAACTACCCATTGCAGACAACAAAAGTATAATAAGCATTGGAATGTCACTCATTTTCACTCTTTGGTTTAATCTGTCATAGAGATAAATGCAATTCCCTACGGCAAATAATATCGTCTAGACTCTTTAACATCTACGAAAATTGGAGGATGCTCCTTGGTTGGATGAGCTTAAACTGCATAGCCAAAAGGTAAGTTAACTCTGCTACTTGGCCGTCTAGGTTTGTGGCATAACTGTCACATGTTCATAGGTGCCTTGGCTGAGAATTGGACCTACATAGAGGGTTAGAGCCAGATCAAAAGGTGGTCATAAGAGCTTTGATCATTCTTTTATAGAGATTTCCTATGCTCCGTAGCTGATCTCATTCTCATGGGAGAAAGCTTTGATGATTATGATGTTGATGATGATGTCCAACAAGCAAAAAATGGCTAAACCCAAACCAAACAGCTAAGGCAATGTACTAAAATGTTAGTTTTATTCAGTTGTGACATAAAACCAGATCAAGCTCTATAAGTAGCTATTCCAATTGTCAACTTACCCCTTCTATTATACTTTTTATGTCTGCCATCTTCGTCATCAGCATAGTAGGAAATTTCTGGACTTTGTCTGTCAACATGCTGAGTACCCTTTCTAGTACTGGGACCAGGCTGCACATTAATGGACATAGTAAAACATCAAGTATCTTACACAGGAAGCATACAGATCATGTATATCGAAAGAAAACATTGATAAGTGAATGGTTTGAACCAAAATATCACTTACAGCCGTAGGACTCTTGGTTTTCATGAATTTTGGATCTTGATCTGACACAAACTGGTTTCCTAAAGAACTTGGACCATCTATTTCAACTATACTTATTTCTGAATTTTTAGAAGGCCCCACCCCAGGTGAAGATGATGGGTAACTGGGATCTCTAACAAAATCAACCAAATTGGCACTAGTTCCTTCCTTATCTTCAACACCAGGTATATGTATAAGAGGATCTGAAGCAAAAGGAGGTGCACGATAATCTGCTGCCGGTAATGAAACCAGGTGACTGCCAAATATATTTTTCTCCAAGCCACTCTGCAATTCATCAAACACTACAGTGGTTGAGAATGTTCAAGTGTCAATGTAGAAATCAAATTTATGAAGAGAACTGACCAGGCAAACAGCAGGCTATGTAGAAATCAAATTTACTGAAATAAAAGTTCAACATACAAGATTTCAAACATAACAAGAAAGAAGACAAACCCATGACCCGTCGAATCCCAAAGGCGACGGACTTTGGGACTCGCTAACCTTAAAATTAGTATTTCACGGGAAAAAAAAATCATTACCACAATCGATCTAAGTTGGCTCTGGACCCATTAAGACATTGAGGTAGACAAATTTTCTAGGAATTTGTATCGGAGTATCTATTTCCAGGATTTCCAATAAGAACCTATAACATCAATATTGGCATCCCATCAAAATATTTAATTACTCAACATGGCTTCTAGATATTGCTATCATCAATATCAAAAAGAAGAAACAACCTCATAACCAGAAGTAGGATTGCAACTATAGTTGGGATACCATGAAGCTGGGTTTCAGCAGTTTTACTTGTATCACATTTTTACATATATCAAGAAAGGGAGAGAATCAAAAGTCCACATTTACCTAAGAGAGTTTAGAATTCAAATATATTTTTCATATAAATGCATTACTCCATACTAATGACCTTGGTTCCTAGAAGTTGTGGCATCAAGAAAGCCGACAATCAGTTTGTTGAAGCAACAGGAAGAAGCTATTTTTCAACAAAGTGCATCACCCTAAGTTGTTAATCTCATACAATACACGATACAATATCGTACGGTGTGACACAACAGGTTTTCGATACGGATCATATAGGTATATCAGATAGGACAAAACATTGTGTAATACTTATTTGTAGCGTCTGAAACAATATGATACGTTTGATACAATGCACCAAATACGATATTTTTTTGTTTTTCTCCCAATCTTTTTACCTTGTATATTTTTTTTTCTATTTATTGAGCTTCCTTATCCTTTGTTTTTGGATTTCTTTCCCTTTCTTTTGGGTGTTTCATTGACCATTGTTTCTATTATGGACCTTATGATGTTGAACAGATAAATTTAGAACTTATGATGGTGGTCTAACTTTGTTGTTTTAGTTTTTGTCGACTTTATAATCTTTGTTACTTAGATGCTTAATGATACTTTTTGTTGTTGCTTAATGTGTTCAATTTATCCTTATATGTTGTATTATTTTTCCAATGTATTTGCCAATGGGAAAGTGTATGATGTATCTAATGATACATGATATTATAATCAAGTAAATCGAACACGATATGTTACATATGTATCCCAATAATGACAACATGCCTTCTATTGTGTCCATATTGGTAGTTACTGCATATGAAGTACAGAAACTCCAAACTGCTAAACTACATACAATAGTGAGAAGCATCTTATAGACAAAACAATATGCCAGGCATACAAGATAAAAACCTCATAATTCTGCAGGCTGGGCACAGCACCAAGATCAAGGTTTCCCACAAAACGGCAGTGATCTTAATTGTGAATCTTACTCTTTCAAGATGTTGCACTCCTACAAAACTTATATAACCTTGGAATACAAAAGATGCAGATGGTGCTAGTCAACTAGAGGAAAGCACAGCAAGTCAATATGCTATGGGAATGGGCATTAACATGACATGCTCAGAGCTTCTGCAAATCATAACAGAACTTATAGGGACCATATTAGAATTTAAAACGTAGTGGAAAAAGTTGATAAGATAGACACTGTTGACTCATGTTGAATCTTGGTGGTATTGTATTGCAATGTTGGACTAATAATGGTTAATAGCTTAAACCCTCAAATCAGTAAAATACCTATAAGCATTCATAACCGTCAACTGTTTAGTCCAGATATGACTATAAGCACTTACAATTCTATTCCCGTATAATTTGCCTGGATGGGCATTATCAATTTATGTCGAACCTCAGTGGCAGTTCAATTCCAAATATTACAGATCCTTGTGCAACCATGACATAGGAACAGATATTTCATGAGCTAAAATCAACAAACAGTGAAAGAATAAGATATCTATAAGCATTTTGCAATAATAGATCTTTTACACTAAAGTTCAAAGCATTAGACCAGACTCTTGCAAGTACAAATTTAAAGTTCTTCATGATACAAGCTGCCAGTTAATCCTTGACAAGCTGTCATTGAGGATCTATCTGATTCTAGTGAGAAGGATGTATGGTGCAAGGGGAATCAGTAAAGATGTTTTCCTAAAGAGAGCAAAAGGCTTACAGGTTAGTACACACTTATGGTAGTAGAAGTGTCACGCCCTGACCCACAGGCCCGCCATGTCATGGCCTGTGCAAGGGCCTCATGAGCATCATCACTTGGCCCACATGCCAAAATGGTTAGGATGTACACATGAGACCTAAGCACTCAAACATAAATCAATCAAACTCTCATCTCATATCCAATGTGGGAATAAATCTTGTGGTTTCACAAAAAGGAAGCATGTCGTATACATCTTTGTGAAAGTAATATCATGAACATATCACCTTATGCTAAGAAAGTAAACATGGTTATTCTTACCTGAATTATTGCTTCCTTCAACTTTGAGTGAAGCCGAGACCCCGTATCTTTAATGGTTTTAGGGGGCCACATCTGCAGACGAAAAAGCACCAATATCACTAAATTTCAATAGCATTTTCGTGAAGAATAGTATCTATGCCTCTTTCACAAAGGCAAAAATATTTCTAACCAATTATACGACCCCGGATGCATAGAAAAGTTTAACAATCAGAAACACATACTTTGACCGGGTTGAAAGAACATGACATGTGCAAACTTCTCATTTCTAATTGAAATATCCTAAAAGAAGGAAAAGTTTATGAAAAAATAATTGATTTAGCATCATCAGTTCATCATGGGCGATATTGAGATTTGATCGGGAGATGTTTCATAGAATCAAGGTTATATGGTTGAGATAGAGGAATGTTTCCACGGTATTATGTGACCATAAGATAAACATGACACTTAACAAGAATTTTATAGGACAACTGTAAGACGAACCATGCTTTCTGAATATGGATGCTCGGCAGTCAAGAAACATGTCAGTAACTGAGTGAGGCTGAAACGAGAATGTTGATATGGATGAAGGCTAGTTTGATCTAAGTGTAATGTAGCAATACAAGAAAAGATAGGTCAAGCAGTAGGTAAATGAATGCCAGATTAGAGGTAGCTTGGATTGAGGACACAATGCAAGAAAATGATTCCAGACGGTTTAGACATGTACGTACACAGCTCAAGCCTGTCAAGATACAAGAAAATCATTTGAGATGGTTTATACATGTGGTGGTTACAACACATAAGAATATCCTTAAATGTACTAGTAGGGGGAGGGTAAACAAAGAGAACACAGATTGAGGCACTTGAAATAGATGATGAGGCATCCTAATGTCAGTGGATCATACTTACTAGCAAGCCTAGAGATTCAATCAAGAGATGAATTAATTTAACTAACATAAAAAATAGAAATACACTGCAGTATAATTGGCATACCATTAAGAAAAGTTTTCTGCAGTTTAGAGGGTGAACTTTATGAAAAATAGAAAACTTAATGAGATAAGGATGTTACCTGACATGGTGTAAGCTTGACACTTGCATTGTGAAAAAACAGGGGTTTGAAATGAGGAAACAACATGCTCGTGACTCATAAGTCATAAAATGGAGGTGAGATTGCGTATCTCTCAACCCTCTCCAAACCTTGCATTAGTGGAAGCCTTGTGGCACCAAGGCCTCTTTTAGTAGTAGTAATGGGTATGGAAGGGAGGGGTATGCTTATCTAGGCGAGTACTTAACCAGACAACTAACTTTTCTGTGTTCATTTTGATTTGAAAGCCATGTCTAGAGTAATTCTTTCCAAGTAATATTGTGTTTATGAATAATTTTGATGGCTGAAATCACTCTCGTCCCACCCAATTCTCTCTGGATAAAGAAAATAAGGATGTTTATCAAGGGTACTAGTCAAGAAGACCCATGTAGATGACTTGGGGCCAGTTTGGATTGCACTTACACGGTTCATCCGGGAGTCCATTTGGTGTCAAATGCAAGGCACGAGCTGTATGATTTTCATTATGGGTTGGCATTTTTTTTCCAAACGTGCCACTCATTCTGGGCTCAATGGGCGTTTCCGAAACGCTAGCCCAACGAGCATCGCGGAAATGGGGATGAAATATAACTGTAATCCAAACTAGCCTTTAGAATATCCTTTCAATATGTACAAAATAACAGCCATAATTTGTTACTATGTGTGTGTGTGGACAACTAAAAATGATACAGCATTTGGGGGGGGGGGGGGGGGGTATTGTGATAAAGCTACAATCAAATCTGAAACCTGTGAACAACTAAAAATGATACAGCATTTTTATGTGTCCAATGACAGAAAAGGTGCTAGACAACACAGGTGTTATATACCGAACTTGTGAATAATGAAATACTTCCTTTAAGTAACAATAAAATCATGACAACTTTCAATTTGAATCTTACAGGAGAAGAACATGCTGGGCAAACATATCCTGCTGGTGCAGTTTGAGGTGGAAAACTCTGAATATGTGACACCAAACAATTTGTGTGTATGACATCTGAAGATAAGCAAAAACAATGAACAAAATAATACAATAGAAATTGAGATAACATGTTCTTCTTGACAATTATACTTACGTAAGCAACCCAATCGAGTAGTATCACTTCCAGCTTCCAGAGCAACATGACACAGAGAACAAGTAGGTGGCCAGTTATACTCACCATTCACAACCCAGTCGGAGTAGTTTTTGACCTAAGGAAAAAAAAAAGATAATTAGTGAAAAATGTGCAAATATAAAGCTGATAAGACATCTACTATGGTTATGGTAGTGATAAATACGCTATAGAAGAAATGTTTGTATGAAATTATGAGCATGTTTCTTTAAATTCGATGTGTAATTATGTGCTTGGATGTTGATTAAAATGCCATGACCCATGAGGTTGAGGCATTGGATAGGAGCAGTTGATATAGACAAAGAAGTTTAGTTAATTAGCTAGAACAGGAATTGCACTCTGGTTCTTAGTTCTCTGCACTTAGAGCAGGTTTCTACCGAACACCTTTGTTAGAACTCACAATGTAATGTTTCTCCAACATGACTTTCTAACATTGGTCAAGCCCAATTGTATTCGACTTAACACTCACCCTCAAGTTGGAGCATATATATCATGCATGCCCAACTTGCTACATAAAGAAGAAAATTAGAAGCGGATAGCACTTTGGAAAAGATTACCAAGTTGACCTTCTGATCGGGTAAAAGGAGTGTAGCCAGGTTGCCCATAACAGTATCTCAAACAAAATGATAGTCCACCTCAATATGTTTTGTCCCCTCATGGAAATCTGGTCACTTGGCGGAGGAAGAAACAAAAAGTTCTTGAATACCATGTCACTACTACCCTTCGACGTCCTCTACTGCTACTATCCTTCCAGCTATTGTTTATTCCACAACTCATCATGAGCACGGTGATCAGGGGCACTAATATGGCCGCAACCGCGGTCGTCACTCAGGGAGAGTTCTTTTCCTGGAGGACGAATGGGTCCTCCCATTTGTCAGTATTTATTGTGGTTGGACAAACCAGGTATCCAATTTCTGTTGGACAACGTTTAGCAAACCTGACTGGGCACATCACCAGCCTGCAGCTCTTCTATCCACTCCAAGAAATACCATGTTAAGAACAAACAATGTAGTGATGTACCTTACGACTTCTGACGCTAGATTTCGGCAGGTTGTTGCCAAGCATGTCATGTCAACAACCTATAACAACTTATTGTAGCAACTTCTGACAACAGTTTTTGATAAACCTTAACATTTAGCAATAACAAACCACCCTAAGAGGGCTAAGACTAATTCGGTGTTGTCTTCGTAACCGACATCTAGGGTTGTTGACAGGTCTGACCAGGTCAGATTTATGTAATTATCCGAACCCGTCCCATAAGGGATCCATGTTCGGATTCTGGTCGAAGTCCTCTCCTAATTGGAACCGGGTCTGGTTTCGGAATTATGTACTTGTATATTAAGCTACTTTAAAGTAAATTTTAATATACTTCCATTTAAGACATTGAAACTATCATGCAACATCATTATTATTTATGCTTCCTCCTCCAATAACAATCCAGATGGTTTTCACACGCACTACATACTCAAGAAACACTACTAGAGTCCTGTTTATGTAATTTGCCCGGGTCTCCTATCGGGTGTGGATGAGGCGACCATATCCAAAATCTAACCAGTAAGGATTTTCGGGTACACAATTTTGAAATCTGAACCATGTAATTCTAAAATAGCCAGCTCAGGTTATCCGTTACCCCTTGCCGGTGATAGACAGACATAGCATACAATAGTGTCGCTTAAAAGTTGGTACAGTGAATATTTACCAATGTCCTTAAAATTTATGACAAGATCAACTGAAGCTACCAATGATGAGCCATTTTCATGCGTAACCATATTGCAAATGTAGCAAATGTTCATGTTTTCGAAGAAAGTACGGAATTTTTACCACACAAATCTGGTGTTCCGGGAAGCAGATGCATTCCCCACATACAGGAACCTTGTGCACGAAGCAATAAATCCTAGTCGCCTGAAGAAGGGGGAAAAAAACCAAATTTATCAACTTTACAAACCCTAAACAAAATTTTTCAAGATTCAGTAACAAAACAACTCCAATTCGATCCAAATTTCGGATCTTGACGCCACGAAAGACCCAATTGAGGCCCAAAATGGAATCGACCGGACTACACTGTGGTTGTGGGAAGAAAATTGATCGGAATTTTCGAGTTGGGGATCGAGGATTTCACCTTTCGGCATTTGCAGACGACCATCGGATCAAAACCCTATATTTTGATTCGAGAGATTTTTGAGGAGAAAGAGAGATCTGGAGTAGTGATGAGACTCATGAGAGAGAAGTGAGAGAGAGGTTCCTTGGTATTTAAATAATGGAAATTGGACGGTTGAGATTTGTTGAACCATGTCATTTTGTACTCTCTCTTCTTCTTTTTTGAAGCAAAGCAAAAAAATATTTTTCTTCCTAAAAATTAATTTAAAATCTATTTATTGATTAGAAATTGTTATCAGTTTCTTTTACCCCTTATCAATTAATAATAGTAACATCTAATGAGAATTTTTTGAATAAATTTCGTGAGGAGGTTACATGCATGGCATGATTCAAATACTTATAAAAAAATTTGCTCATACCTCCTTATATTTTAGGTAGATTAGTAGACATTTGTTTTCAGGATTATTTCCACTAATCATTTTCATATTTTATATTTATCACACGGATCTTCTTTTTTAAAATAATTACATGTATCTTCTTTATTTTTAAAATAACTATAGGAGAGTTTCCATATTTGGTATAAAGGATTATTACACTAACCACCCTTATTTTAAAAATATAACATAAAATATAAGGAGGTCTTAGAAACAAAATTGGAATATAGGAGAAGTTAACACACACACAAGCACACACACATATCTTTAATGAACGATCCCCTATGTTTTGTCATATCTACATATCTTTTCAGTATTTTTGTTTAAATATTTATTTGGTTTTGCCAAGAGAACTGCTTCCCATCCTAGATTGCTCTCGTCTGTTCCAGTATTAAATAATCTATGTCTAGGAATAATTATAATTATGGAAGTTTTTTATAAGATTTTTTATTTTTTATATTTTTTTATATCTTCTCGATTAAAATACCTTTGTCATGTTTGCAAAGTTTTGGCATATAATGGTCTAACTATTTTTTCTAGATCTTTAATGAACGATCGTGCATAATTTACTAATCCTAGAAACTGTTATATTTGTTTCAGGTTTTCTAATATATATATGAAATTTTAGAGCTTTCTGAGCTATGTGTGGTTGAAGCTTAATTTTTCCTTCTCCAATAATAACTCTTAAAAATTATATATGAGGTTAAATAATTCTATTTTCATTTTGCTAATTATTAATGCATGATTAATAAATTCTTTTATATATATATATATATATATATATATATATATATATATATATATATATATATATATATATATATATATATATATATATATCTATATATATATATATATATCTATATATATTTATTTTATATATCTAACTATTTTATATATATATATATATATAATTTTATTTTTAATTATGCTATTTGGCTCCTAAAATATTTGGGTGATGCCATCTCCCATTATGTGGCATATGACATGGCTGCTGACATGACAAATTTTAACCCAAAAAATTAATTACCCAAATTTTTTTAATGTTAATGTTAATATTAATGTTAATATTAATGTTAATATTAATATTAATTTTAATGTTAATATTAATATTAATGTTAATTTTAATGTTAAGGTTAATTTTAATGTTAAGGTTAATCTTAATGTTAATTATCATGCTAATTTAATGTTAATTTAATATTAATTTTAACTTTAATTTTAATGTTAATTTTAATGTTAAATTTTGTCATGTCAGCTGCCATGTCAGCAACCATGTCATATGCCACATAATGGGAGATGGTATCACCCATATATTTTGGGAGCCAAATAGCATTTTTGTTTTATTTTTAAATCAAACCTCAGAGCTTTTCATATATATGGGCCAAAATGTGGTGTCTATACAAAGACCAACCCAAACTACCTGGGAAGGGAAGAGGAAAGAAAAGAAGGCCAAAATGAGGATGCCTTAACAATAAGAGACTAACAAAACCTCTGTGAGAACCGCGGACGCAACATTAACTCCGGATTAATGTCTAAAACTCTCTCCCCAAATGCTTGCAAGTCCTAGTAGATATGCCTCTTGACTTTACTAATTAGCTGACCTCCATTGTATTTCTTTTCTTTGTATCTATATTTGTTGCGGTTCTTTAATAGAACCCAAACAATAGCACCTGCGACAATCTGTTGCCCGTGACCAACCGACCCCCATTGAGCCACGGTGGCAGCTATACCAAGCCCCTCCGTATGCACCAATAGCCTGCGATCGAAGCAGCCCCAAGTCGTTGACGCCAACATCCCATCGACGAAAATGTGATCAACAGATTCCATCTTCTAGTCCGAGCAGCAGGACGACGCCAAGCAGAAGCCGATAGAGTGCAAGACGTCATCCGTAGGGATCTTCTTGCCGACTACTCCATAGAATAATGGCCCATTTAGTCGGGATGCAGCTAGTGCCAAAATAGGGCCAGAGGCGCCGCGGGGAAGGTGAGAACGGCGCGAGCCGCCTCGCTAGTGGTCGACATGATGATACCACCAGAAGGAACCAGGGACCAGAAAAGCTTATCGTTGCCCTCGCCGCACGAGACCTCATCAATAACCGATGCCGCTGTAACCACCACTTTTCTAAAATGAGGATAATTTTAAACTTTTGTAAAAATTTATTATTTAATATCAATAATAATGATTTATGGTGAATTTTAATTAATCTAAAACTATTTAAATTAGTACATTGTGATTTTGATGTTTTGCTAGTGTAACCTTAGAACTGTTAGCCTATAGACTAACCATGACCTTGGAGGCCTAACCCATGTGATTAGATTAGGTAATTACCACTTTTTAGGCTAAGGATATTTTGGTATTTTGTGACTTTTGAATTATTTAGGATTTTGATTAATTGGTAAATTTTAGATTATTTTAATAATATTTAAATTGATGTATTATAATTTTGGTCATTTTTCATATTTTAATATTTTGAAATTTTTTATATTTTAATATTGATTTTATGGGATTTGTTAAGTCGGATTCGATCTTCATCTCGTTCCGACTTGTGTTAGTAACCCAGGTAGCTTACAATCTAGACGGGACCCCAAGATTAGTTAGTCATGGCCCACAAACTCCACTAATTAAGTTAGTAAGTTTAAACTAATCCCCTTGTTAGATTTGTAAAGTTAGAGGCTTAAACTAATTAACCTTTTTGATCCCAAACTTGAACCTAATTTAAAATTAACCCATGGGGATTAGTAGGGGCCTTATTGGACTTTCCCCCAAGGCCCAAATAGGGTTTAATAGTAGCCACTATAGGAGGGTTGTCCTTCCTTTCATTTCATTCCATCAAGCCTCCATTTTTTTTCACAAGGGTTCTTTCCCAAATTGAGAGCTTTCCTCTTTGATTTGATCTCCAAATCCTTACATTGCTCCACCAAAACTTTATTCCAACCTTCTCATACTACCAAGGCAGGGTGCTAGCAAAAATTTGGAGTAAAGTGCAAGGAGGAGTGTCCTTTTTGGAAGATATTTATGTCGGAACCGTGTCCTTGGGAGTATCATTAGGATTCCACTCCCAATAGGTAAAACCAACCCTCTAAATTGATTTTCTATGCATATTAGTTAGTTTTGAATTCATAGGATCCACCTCCATGCATATACCCCTTTAGATTCAATTTTGAGGCCATTTGGAGCTCTCTAAAGCAAGTTAGAATTGTGTCTTGTATCCTACTTATTAGATCTCAAATTAGGATACCTCATGTGTTTGGTTTAATGTCTAATAGGTTTAATTGTGTTTTAAATTCAGTTTTAGACATGTTAGATGATGGATTGATGTTAGTTAGGATGGTTAGAATGAGTTTCATTTGGATATTCATGGTTAGATCTAAGTGGTTTAGTCTACATGTCATATTTTTAGCCTCAACTTGTCATTTTAGTGTCTCTTTATATAATGGACTATTTTGTATATATATAATAGGTATGTTAGATATATTTCATATATTTAGATGTGTGTGGATATGTTGTTAGTGGTGTGCTTGTGTTAGAGGAGAGAAGAGTATGGTTTGATGTGTCTCTTGAGTGGTGTGGAGAGTGAGATGTGTTTCTTTTGTCCAAATAATCCAAATTCGTCATAATATTCATCCACGTTTTTAGTAGTCATAGCAACTTAGAAATGTCATAACTTTTAGCTTAAAACTTCGATTAATCTCCCTTTTCTTTAAAGAACTGTATCGAAGTTAGCTTTCCAAATATATATATTAATAGGTCAAATGCATTCTAGAACTTTCTGTAGAACTGTTTGAGTGTTAGTTATACGAAATACGAACGCGTTTCGATGTTTTCGCGATTCCGGGAGCTTTCGGACACGAAAATGCAATCCGTTTGAAGTTTCGGAAAGCTAATACAAAGGGCTACAACATACTTTAATCTTAGAATTTAGTAAAGGCCCAATTGGTACAATATTAGTTTTAAGTAGAAGAGTGACTATACGACATAGGCATTTTGTGTAACCTATGAGCCTATGTAGTATGGATATTAAGTGAATGTAGGTATCATAGGTTGTCGAGTATATGTATGATATAGTATATATATATATATATATATATATATATATATATATATATATATATATATATATATATATATTATTGTTAGGTAATATTTGTTAGTTAGATAGTAGATGTTAGTATTTTGTTAGATATTTGATATATTGTTAGATATTTTGATGTTAAATATCTAGTATGTTAGATATTGATATGTTAGTAGGTTATGTTAGTTCTAGATATTGGTATGTTAGCAAGTTAGTCTCTATAGGTTATATGTTAGATATTAGTTAAGATGTTATGTTAGTACATTAGATAGTTAGTTAATTAGATATTTGAGGGGTATCTTGGTATCTCATGATACCAAGTTAGTATCTTAAGGTAAATATGAATTACCTTTACCTTCAAAGTAAATGATTAGTTTACCTTATGACCAAGGTATGGTATCAAGGTACCAAGGTAAGGTATCAAGATATCAAGGTAAGGTACAGGTTTATCCAAGTTAAGGTATTGGATTTCAATCAAGGTATTGGTATTGGGATGCCAATATGACCAAGGTTGATATGGTATCCTAGTGTTAGTGGGTTAGTGTCTAAGTATTTGAGTTTGAGTAGGTGATGTTAGATTGTGGAAGGGTTATATAGATAGGTATATATATTTTTGGGTTAAATAGTATCTACATATATTATGAGAGTATATAGATATAGGTTATGGTTCATAGTGAGGATATGTATATACTTGATATATGATATTTATATGTATGTGTTGGGGTGGTACTATATGGGTAAGGATATATGTGGTATGTATATATATTAATATATCCTAAGTATCATAGATGTTGACCACTAATCCAAGTTTGACCAAAATCCTAGAAGCTTAATCTTGACTCCTAGTTTGACTCAAGGTGGACCAGAGTTGACTTAGAGTTGACCAAGAGTTGACTTTGACCTAGATTGACTTAGAAACATGTATATTGTATTGTAAATTTCTATCATTTCAAATTAAACTCTTTATAACATGTGTTGCTCTAATTAGGGCTCTGTGACATCAGTTCAGACATCTATTCATATCAGTCATTTAGGGTATCAGACGAGTACATTCTCTGATAGTTTCATTATGTTGATATATCATGTGATGCATATTATACTAGTGTTTTATCTTGATTCTGACATGATGGACTCATGGATTGGTATTTTATGGATTCCTTGACTGGAGATGCGTGGTTTCATGACTTTCACGAATAATATAAATCATGATTAATGCATCTATCACGAATAATGAAATGGGTGTCGAAGAACCTGGATTCCATATGTACTAGTCGGGCGAAAAAATACCTAGGAGACATGTGAACATACCCTTTCTATCCCGTTGATCTTGCGTGAAAAATAGCGGCCATACACGTAGGTGTATGGTTTGCTGGATATCTCCCTCTAGCCGTTCACATGACAAATTGGTATTTTAAATTACTGGTCAAAACACAAATCCTCTAAGTTGTCTATTACATACCTTGCATGACAGGTTTACCATTATTACATATCTGCCTGTTCTCATATGTTCTTTATACACTTGTCTTTTCATTATACATTACCTTTATAACTTGATCATAAAGAATTTTATTATTATTTCACACTCATAGCGCTTGTCAATTATTTTGAACTGTTAGAGGTGATGTGCTCGTTCCATCCTGACTGGATATGTTGACAAATATTACAGATGATATAGACGACTGTCCTACTTTCTACGGGGCCTACGAGGGTGGTACGCAGGAGCCTGAGGAGGATCTAGCTCAGTAGAGAGTGCCTAGTATAGTCTAGTATTTATAGTTTTTATTTTGTATCAGATTATTCTGAATGTTAGTTGAGACTTATATCCAGGATATGTATTTATTTGTGTTGGACACCTAAACTTGCGTGATGTGATAAGTCTTTATTTAGTTTCTTCTTTTTTATCTGATTCCATATCATGCTCTATCTTTCTTAGACTTGTGATTGAGATTATATAGTTGAGATGTCATATTATACCTCCGTGCGGAGATGACAGGTTATATGATTCATATAGTTAGTTGATAGATATTATAAACGACCTATACAGCGTTCTACCGCCGACACTGCGGCGTAGGCTGGACGTACCCACGTTCTCGTGCCCCTAAACAGGGTACGGGTCGTGACACATTTTTGTGGTGGCCCATGCAGGTCAGAGTCGCAACTAGTGCGATTTCGTAGTGGTGCTCGACTTAGAGTGCTGCTACGAGCCTGCTGCTAGGATATAAGATTGGTAGTATAGAGAGTTACTCAATCACAGTTTGGACTACTTAAGAAGATTCCTGAGATAATCCTTGAGGATCTCATTATGAACTATCTCGAAATTCGATTCCGACAATTTCTGTCTACCTTTCCTTGTTCGTTGTTGAATTTGATTCTTGGTGTTCATTGTTGACTTGATTTTCTACCAAGATAAATCTTATGGGATAGGTTGCCTCAGTTATGGAATCTAAAGTCTTCTACAGTCATACTAGCTGGCAAGACGAAGTTATAGAGTCTAATTTTTTTAATGTATTTCTCAGATGTGAGAATTTAAAGTTTTTGCAGCCAAGCTAGCGGCAATGCAAAAATTTTAAATACCATGATTCTAGAGGTATGTACCTTAGTTGCGGACTCTATGGATTATCACAGCCATACTTACTGGTGTGACGAAGATTCTGGTAACATGGTTTTGGATAGACGGATATGATTATCGGATTACAGAATAGATACCATATAGATGGTGCCTTAGTATAATGGAGTGGAATATCAGTGTGGATATTACTTGAGTATCATGAAGTAGATAGAGGGAGCTAGGCCACCTGTGGCGCAGAACCATGCCTAGCACCAGAGGGGCAGGGCTTTTGTGCTGACGGTCGAGGAGACCGATGCTGCAGGCGACGGGTTAGCAGGTTTGTCTTTCATGTTCTTCTTTTCCATCTTGATGTGTGATTTCATTAGTACCTGCCATGATATTTGTACTGTGATAGATAGTATAGTGACCCTGTTTGAGACTATAAAATCACGACTAGTAGGACCACAATTTGCAAGTTATTAGATATATTTATCTTGACCTTGATTATTGGGAGTTTAACCTAGAAGGAGTATGACCATCTTAATTTCGAGGACAAAATTTTTCTAAAGAGGACAGATTTGTAACCACCACTTTTCTAAAATGAGGATAATTTTGAACTTTTGTAAAATTTTATCATTTAATATTAATAATAATAATTTATGGTGAATTTTAATTGATTTAAAACTATTTAAATTAGTACATTGTGATTTTAATATTTTGCTAGTGTAACCTTAGAACTGTTTAGCCTATAGACTAACCATGACCTTAGAGGCCTAACCCATGTGATTAGATTAGCTAATTACCACTTTTAGGCTAAGGGTATTTTGGTCATTTTGTGACTTTTGAATTATTTAGAATTTTGATTAATTGGTAAATTTTAGATTATTTTAATAATATTTAAATTGATGTATTATAATTTTGGTCATTTTTTATATTTTAATATTTTAGAAAATTTTATATTTTAATATTGATTTTATGAAATTTGTTAAGTCGGGTTCGATTTTCATCTCGTTCCACTTGTGTTAGTGACACAGGTAGCTTAGAATCTAGACGGGACCCCAAAATTAGTTAGTTGTCACCTCCAGTTTTTAAATTAGGGGTATTTTCGTCATTTTTTAAGTTTTATAATTTTTAGAAATTTTATTTATTTTATGTGATTTTTTGGGATTTATTTGGTTTGGTTTGGATTTTATCCAATTCGGACTCAAGTTGGAGACCCGAGTAGCCTGGACCCTAGTGGGACCCACATACTAGCTGGACTTAGCCCACATACCATCCTAATTAGGATAGAAACCATAAACCCTATTTTCCATGGCTTAATTAGTCATTTTAGAGCTTAATTGGTTAATTAGAAACAAACCGAACCAAACCGAATTCAATTTGAACCTAAACCAAGTCTAATGGGTTGGAGGCTTAGTGGATCCCCAACCCAAACCCATTAGGCCATGGCCGGCCATGAGTAGGAGCTTCCCCCCCCCCCCCCCCCCCCCTTTTCTTCCTCATTAAGCAAACTCTCTCTCTCTCTCTCTCTCAAATTCTTTCTTTCTTTCCAAGCTCGCTCTCTCTCTCTCTCTCTCCAAAGAAACCTTCTAGGTATGCATTCAATTCCCCATTAATTCTCCTTTTTCATTAATAGCTTTCACAATAAGTGTAGAGAAGAGGATTCTCTACACTTGCCCCAAGAAATTGTAGGTTTCCTAAAATCTAGGTTAGAGGCTTAATAGGGGTTTTCTATTAGAGGGAGTATATATGTATATATATGTGTATGTAGTATTATATATATATGTATTTGTGTGAGTGTGGTGTAGAGAGTGGTGTGAGAGTGGTGTGAGAGGTGTGTTTTGTGTGTGTGAGGGGTGAGTGTGGTGTTATATATATATATATATATATAATATATATATATATATATATTATATAATATATATATATATATAATATATATATATATGTGTGTGTGGTGTATATATTTATATATAAGGATATGTGGGTATTATATATATATATATTATAGATATGTGTATGTATTTATATGATATGGATAAGTGGTGTATGTTAGATATTATATAAAGTGTGTGTGTATGTAATTTACATATAGATGTGAGTTTTTGTGTGATATATATATAGATATAGATATATATTTTTTTGTTTATATAGATATATATATAAATAGAAGGTTATATATATATATATATTTATATATATATAAATATAGATATATATCTATATATATATATATATATATATATATATTATATATATATAGATATATATATATATATATATATAACCTTCTATATATATATATATATATATAGATATATATATATATATATATATACATAGAATATATATATATATATATATATATATAGAAGGTTATATATAGATATTATATATATATATATATATAATATATATATAGATCTATTATATATATATAATATATATATATATATAGATATATAATTCTATATTATTATATATATATATATATATAATATATATATATATATATAGATATTATCTAATATATATATACCTATTATAATATATATCTCTAATATATATAGAAATATAGATATATAATATATAATATAGATAGGGGAGAGAAGAGGAGAAGTGGAGGGAAGATGAAGAAGAAGAATAAGAAGCATATATATATATATATATATATATATATATATATATAGAGGGTAGAGAAGAGGTGAAGTGGAGGGAAGATGAAGAAAAGAATGAGAAGCAGCTGCAGCAGTAGCAGCAAGCTGCAGCAGTGGCAGCAGCATGTGCAGCTGCAGCAGCAGGAGCAAACAGCAGTAGCAGCAGTGAGCAGCTCCCCCCTATTAAGCCCCCTTTTTACCCCAATGAACCCCCCATTTAGCCTATAATCCCCCTATATATATATATATATATATATATATATATATATATATAATATATATATATATATATATATAGATATATATATATATAGATATATATAGAGAGGGAAATGAAGAATAGAGTTAGAAGAATAAGAGATTAGGAAGTTAGAGAATTAGAATAGTAGGGGAAGGAGAATAGGAAGAAAAGAGGAAAAAAGAGAATAGGAAATTAGGAAATTGAAGAGGATAGGAAAAGAATGAGAAGAGGGAATTAGAATAGGAAATTAGTAAGGAAGAGGAAAAGAGAATCAAAAGAAGTTAGAAGAATTAGAATGGGAAGAATTAGAAGAATAGGTTTTAGGGGAGTTCGAGTTAGTAGGTGAATTTGAGCTCCGAGTATCGGATCGCGACGAAACTTAGCGTTGACCTAGATTATATGAATTAGATTTTGCGGGTAGGCTCCCGAGTGGAAATCGGGGTTGTAGGGCGCCGGTATCGTGCGTACCATTGCGTATCTTGAAATATTCAAGATATCGACAATGGGCCGTATCATGGACTAGACGTCCACTTTACTTAGGTATCTTGGTAGGTAATATATATATAGGCTAGTACCTTACTACCCTAGGGAGCACGGGTCAAAATACCAAGCGTAGGTAGGCTAACTAGGTTTCCACCTAGGCTAGAAATTTACCTTAGAAAAGGTAAATTAGAAAATTGGCCTACGGCCAAGATTTGAGTTTCAAAGTTCAAGATGGACTTGGATATGGATTGTAGAGGTTGGTAATAGTTAGAAATAGTCGCCTAGACCTAGTATTGACCTCGGTTGACTTTTTAGACCAAAAGTTAACTATGGGTCAACACTTAACCAATTTAGTCCCAAATTTCATTAAACTTGGGAAGTTGACCAAAAGTCAACTATTAGTCACCATTGACCTAGGATTGACCTAGGGTTGACCAGAGTTGACCGAAGTTGACCAGAGTTGACCAGTTGACCAAAAGTCAACTGTAAGTCAACCGTTGACTCAAATCGACCTAGATTAATTCCGTTTGACTTGCATTGACTCATTATGACCTAGCTAGACCTAATATGACTTAGGTTGACCTCATACAGTCTAGTTTGATGTGTCTTGACCTAGAATGACTTAAAAAGTGTTTAAATTGATTTGACTTTACTTCCTAAACATAGTATTGATATGTCTTGTTTTCTATAGGTCCTCGAGACGCTGCGTTGGATCCCGTTGACATATATCATCATATTACAGGCGAGTACATTCTCTGACACTTTTTTAATTTATGGTGATTGTTATAATTCATGTAATTAGTGTAGATATGCTCGTTCTCGACACATTGGTCACACGGATTGGTATTCATGGATCCCGACATGAGATGTTATTCCTCGTTATCTTGGTATATCTTGTGCAAGCTCCTTGTAGTTCTTGTGCAGTATATGGATACCGATTCTCGAGAAGACTTGCTCCCTTCTCGTAGAATCCCGTGTCATAACGTGTCTTGCTTGGATCCACTCTACCAGTCGGGGACGGGGAGTACTTGTGTAGATGTGTGGTCATTATCCCCTTGTTTATTCTTGTAGACCTTGAATGCTACCAATCCTACACTCCACGTAGGATTGGCTGATCAGTAGACCTTGTGAAGACCCAAGCCGGCCACATATTGTAGCTAGTACTCACACACCTAGAGATATGATTCTTGATTCTTGTTCATGCCATGATCAGTTTACTTGCCTTGTTACAGCTCTAGATTTACAGCTTACCTTGCCATGATACTCACATGTACATTCCATAATTTTCTTATATATACTCTCTATTTACAGTCTTATAGCTTTTGTCATATCTTGTGAACTGTTGTTAGTAGATTGTACTCGTTCCATCCTGAGAGGATATGTTGACAAATATTACAGATGCTGACGAGGGAGATTATTGTACCTACTACGGTCCGGATGACGCAGTGGGCGTAGACTTGGAGACTTTGGTCCAGCAGGGCTTAGCTCCGCCTAACGAGACCTTACCACTTGCTTAGTTAGAGTAGGTCTTTTGTACTGGACTTTGTCTCCAGCTACTTTTGAGACTGTTATTATTATGGATTGTATTAGAGACTTGGACTTGTATATTTTCTTGTGTTGGACTTGACAGGTTATTATTTTATTATCATCTTGTTGTCTTTATCTTTCAGTCTTTACTTTGTTATCTTAGAGTTGTGATTGAGTACTCATATATATTCATTGCTTGTCCTCCGTTCGGAGTTGACCATATTCTCGACAGGTTTTGTTGTATATATATAAACTGTTTAGAGTAGAAAAACCTACAGCGTTCCACGCCGTTTTTACGGTGAGGGCTGGGCACTGTCACGTGCACGTGCCCTTATAGCAGGTGCGGGTCGTGACACGTTGAGCGTGATCTTTTCTCGGGGGCTAGTAGCAGCGCAGGGGCTGCTAAGCGCCCTCAGCTTCAACATCGTTCTTTCCAGCATCACCAGCTGCAGGTGCAGGCCAGAGCACCGGTTCAGCAGCAGGTGCAGCACACTCAGCAGAGGCAGGCACAGCATGGGGTTCCTTGCGGCTACTGCAAGAAGCCCGGTCACATCTGGGAGGTCTGTCGGAAGAGGCTGGGCATGTGCCACTACTGCGGGGAGGCTGGACATCAGTTGAGGGATTGTCCTGCGAACCCTCGCAGGGTAGTCCGTGGAGCGGTAGCAGCTCAGGGAGCACCGACGAGAGTACCTGCAGTATAGCAGAGGGGTCCACTTCCGACCCAGCAGCAACGGTTTGTTCAGCACCACCAGCAGCGGGGTGGTCAGGGTAGAGCCTTTGCTCTTGCAGCTGAAGAGATGGAGCCTATTGCGGATGTTGTTACAGGTTCTATTCTGCTCGATTCTTTTCCAGCTTTAGCCTTGTTTGATTCTGGTGCTATGCACAGTTTTGTGTCTGTTTCTTTTGCTCTTAGGCACAATATTATTGCTGAGTATCTTGGTAGGACTTGCAAGATTATGACTGGGAATGGCATCATCCTAGTTAATAATGTTTGCAAGGGGCGGAGAGTTTTTTTGAGAGGCCGGGAGCTGAGTGCGTGTTTGCTCGTAATGCCACTTCCGAGTTACGATGTGGTACTCGGTATGGATTGGTTGAGCATGCACCACGCTAGCATCGACTGCAGAGGGGGCAGGATTCTGTTTAGGCCGCCGGGAGAGCCGAAGTATGAGTTCACCAGGGGTGCAGTGGAGCAGGGAGATGGATTCTGCGGAGCGTTGTTGGCGGGGCCGATGTTGCCACATCCACTTATTGCTGAGTTCTTGGATGTCTTTCCCGAGGAGCTGCTCGGGATGCCGCCAGATCGTGATGTTGAGTTTTCTATAGACCTAGTGCCGGACGCTGAGCCTATCTCCCAGCATGTCTATAGAATCAACAATAGCGAGTTAGCGGAGCTGAAGAAGCAGGTCGACGAGCTGGAGGACAAGGGCTTTATTCGATCTAGCTCTTCACCTTGGGGTGCGCCAGTTCTTTTCGTCCCCAAGAAGGATGGTACGGTATATCTGTGTATTGATTACAGGGCGCTCAACAACCTTACCATCAAGAACAAGTATCCTTTGCCAAGGATTGATGACTTGTTCGACCAGTTGAGCGGGGCGAGAGTGTTCTCGAAGATCGACTTGTGCACCGGGTACCATCAGCTGAAGGTGAAGCGGGATGACATTCCGAAGACTGCCTTTCGGACTCGCTATGGCCATTATGAGTATACCGTCATGCGTTTGGGTTGACCAACGCTCCGGCGGTATTCATGAACTTGATGAACAAGGTATTTCATCAGTACCTTGACAAGTTCGTGGTGGTCTTCATAGATAACATCCTCATCTATTTAAAGACACCAGAGGAGCACGAGGAGCACCTGAGGATTGTGTTGGACACTCTCAGGAGGGAGCAGCTGTATGGGAAGCTTTCCAAGTGCGAGTTCTTATTGGATCGCATGGAGTTCCTAGGCCACGTTGTCCCTGGCGAGGGGATTTCAGTGGATCCGAAGAAGATTTCTGCAGTGGAGTCCTGGTCGACGCCGAGCTCAGTAGCAGAGGTTCGGAGTTTTCTGGGTCTGGCAGGTTACTACCGGAGGTTCGTGCATGACTTTTCCAGAATTGCCCAGCCGATGACCCGCCTTACCAGGAAGGACGAGGAGTTCGTTTGGTCCGATGAGTGCCAGGCCGCCTTCAAGGAGCTGAAGGCGAGGTTGACTATAGCTCCTATCTTGACGCTACCATCTGGATCTGGTGGTTATACGATCTACAGTGATGCTTCAGGACGGGGTTTGGGTTGTGTGCTTCAGCAGCACGGGAAGGTAATTGCCTATGCATCTAGGCAGTTACGTCCTCATGAGAGAAATTATCCTACCCACGATCTGGAGCTGGCAGCGGTCATCTTTGCTTTGAAGCTGTAGAAACACTACCTGTACGGAGAGCGTGTGGAGATCTATACTGACCACAAGAGCTTGAAGTACGTGTTTACCCAGAAGGAGCTGAATATGAGGCAGAGGCGATGGTTAGAGCTGATGAAGGATTTTGATATATCCTTACAGTACCATCCGAGGAAGGCCAACGTGGTCGTGAATGCTTTGAGCAAGTATCCCGTGGCCATGTGTTTGACGATGGATCGTCACCTTCTGGCTGATCTGGAGAGCTTGGGCATAGAGGTGATAGTTCCTGGGTTCGAGGCGCAGATGTGGGGTCTGCAGGTGCAGTCAGAGCTGATGGAGAGAGTCAGGGCAGCTCAGTTTGAGGATGAGGCTCTGAGGGTCATCAGGGAGCAGGTCCAGATAGGACTGTTGGATGAGTTCTCTATAGCAGGGGATGGGTCGTTGAGGCATAGTACCAGACTGTGCGTATCGAGCGGAGGACTTCGGGAGGAGGTTCTTCAGGAGGCGCACCGTTCTCAGTACTCTATGCATCCAGGACCAACAAGATGTATAGAGACTTGAGACAGCATGTTTGGTGGTATGGCATGAAACGTGAGGTGGCTCAGTTCGTTTCGAGATACTTGGTGTGCCAGCAGGTGAAGGCCGGGAGGCAGAGACCCGATGGATTGCTCCAGCCACTACCCATTCCTGAGTGAAAGTGGGAGCATATCACTATGGACTTTGTATCTGGGCTTCCGCGCTCTCCAGGAGGGAAGGATGCGATTTGGGTCATTGTTGATCGATTGACCAAATCGGCCCACTTTTTGCCTTTCAAAGTGGGTTTGTCGACGGAGAGGTTGGCCGAGATGTACGTGCGACAGATAGTCCGATTACATGGGGTTCCAGTGAGTATAGTCTCAGAACGGGACAGTCGATTCACTTCCCACTTCTGGCGGAGTTTGCAGCTTAGCTTGGGCACATCGCTCAAGTTCAGTACCGCATAACACCCCCAGACAGACGGGCAGTCGGAGAGGACGATTCAGACCCTCGAGGATATGCTGCATACCTGTGTCTTGGACTTCGGGGGATCTTGGGAGGACCACCTTCACTTGGTAGAGTTTGCTTACAACAACAGCTACCAAGCTAGTATAGTGATGTCACTTTCGAGGCTCTATACGGACGGAGGTGCCGTACTCCCTTGTCTTGGAATGATGTCGGCGAGAGGGTTTTGCTTGGCCCTGAAATAGTGGTGGTGCTGCGGAGAAGGTCAGAGTTATCAGAGATCGACTTCGGGTGGCGCAGGATAGGCAGCGACATTGGGCCGATAGCCACCGGAGGCCGTTAGAGTTTGAGGTATAGTTTAGATTTTTCTAGTATTTGAGTCTGATTGTGATTATTTAGATCAAGCTCTAAGTCTTGTGTTTTGTTCTAGGTTGGTGATCTTGTGTTTCTGCGGATTTTTCCGACGCGTGGAACGATCGTTTTGGTGGCGGCGGAAAGCTTAGCCCACGATACATCAGACCATTCCGTATCTTGGACAGGGTCGGTGCAGTGGCTTACCGACTGGAGTTACCGCCCGTACTAGAGGGAGTGCACAGTGTGTTCCACGTGTCGCAGCTGAGACGGTACGTGGCAGATCCCAGTCACATCTTGGACCACTCAGAGATCGAAGTGGGACCGACACTCAGCTATCCAGAGAAGGTTGAGATCTTGGACCGAAGAGAGAAGGTGCTCCGGAACCAGGTCATTCCCTTGGTTCGCGTTGCCTGGAGACACCACTCTCCATGTGAGTCCACCTGGGGAGGGAGGACGACATGCATGAGCGATTCCCATATCTCTTCGAGCCTTGAGGTAAAATTCTTTCTTTTCTTTCCTTGTTCTATTAATGATTGCTGTGTTAGTTCTCATTCAATTTCGAGGACAATTTTTTTTAAGGAGGGTAGATTTGTCACCCCAGTTTTCAAATTAGGGGTATTTTCGTCAGTTTTCAAGTTTTATAATTTTAGGAATTTTTATTATTTTATGTAATTTTTTGGGATTATTTGGTTTGGTTGGATTTTATCCAATTCGGATTCAAGTTGGAGACCCGGGTAGCCTGGACCCTAGTGGGACCCACATACTAGCTGGACTTGGCCCACATACCATCATAATTAGACTAGAAACCATAAACCCTATTTCCATGGCTTAATTAGTCATTTTAGAGCTTAATTGGTTAATTAGAAACAAACCGATCCAAACCGAATTCAATTTGAACCTAAACCAAGTCTAATGGGTTGGGGGCTTAGTGGATCCCCAACCCAAACCCATTAGGCCATGGCCGGCCATGAGTGGAGATCCCCCTTTTTCCTCATTAAGCAAACTCTCCTCTCTCTTCTCAAATTATTCTTTTTAAGCTCTCCTCTCTCTCTC